>DF241339.1:17351-81905 GCA_000507305.1 Breviolum minutum Mf 1.05b.01 | reverse complement strand
GTACCTCCAAAAGAAAAACACCCCCCCCCCCATTTGACAATGGGAGGTGAAGGCTAGCAAGGGTCCTTTTGATAATTTTCGTGGTTGCTGTTCCAGGCATATTGAGTGTTGAATAGAATTGAATAGTACGTTTTCAATCTGATCATGATTTCTTTTCTGAGTCTACCCAGTGGGAAATGAAGGTTTTTAGGGATCCCCTGCTGAACATGTCATAATTATGTTTGTCACTGTTACTGGGAGGGGGCCACACCCAAGATATGCCATATATCCATATTTTCTTCATATTCCTTTTCATTTTGCCTATGTAGCCATTCTTCCCACCATGTCCAACCAACGCTGCATCACCGATTCGGAACCGAGGTTGTTGAGCAAAAGTATGGAAGATTTGTCGATTGAAGCTATTGACAAGCTACTTCAGGCTCAATGGTGTGGGTTCGCCCTGTTGGGGACATATTGAGGTTTGTTGGGCTTCCATGATATTGACATATCTATGTATTGTTTATCTATATGTACATACTGATGTTCACCTTGGCATGAACCTCTACAGGAATGGCTTACATCTACAACACACGTTCAATTTGTTCTACCAAGCTGGCGCGACACGTCACTTCCTGATTGATGGCTGGTGGTAATTTACCATGTATGTGACATCAAAACACTTACCCTGCTGGGAACTAACATAGCTCCGGAAAATCAATGCTTGGAAGATATCCCATGTTCAGGGGCTATGTTAGTTGTGGGGAGGGATAAAAAAATGGTTGGAAGATGGAACTTCCTTTTGAAAAGGTCCCCTTTTTTGGGGACATGGCAAGTTTCGGGATATGGTAAATGTGGATGCATTGGTGAAGGGAAGCCCTCCAACTTGTGTTCAGACACAAAAATAATAAGGATGGATATCTACCAACGAGGTGTGTGTTTGGGAGCTGATAGATTGATGATACCAAGTAGACCATCATATAGAACCACTATATATTTCCATACTATATACTTCCAAATGTTAGTATTGCTCCGTTTGGGAACCGGGGGATGCAAGATTCCTTATGAACATTGGTAGACTTGCAGGGACCTCACCTTCAAGCCATCAGCTTTGGGTGGTGAATTGGATTGCCCAACAGTAAAGGCCTAAGATGCAATTTCGATTTCAAACAGAATTTCGTAGTTCGAATCCGGGTTTTATATATAGGATGATCACTATATGGTACAGGCTACCCTCAGAGAAAGTTGATTATCATTAAAACCCCGCTGCTTTGCTTATGAAAAATGTATACCTCTAAGGCCTTTGGATGTTCATCCTAGCTAAAAGTAGTACAAGTTCCGTAATTGTGGTAGAATCATTTCCTAGGTCATGGATCGCTATATACCCATATCGGAGGTCTCGCCTTACAATGGTGCATGGTTTGGGTTGGTAATTAATAAATTTGACCCCAGTAGGTAGGGTACCCTTAGTTGTAAATAGCGATATTTGAATTCTCCAGTGGTACGTTTTTTTTCCACACACTGACGACGTGTTTTTGGTCCCAATTTCAAATGCGTGGCAAGCGCCGAATTTGATGCCAGGCACAGCTGTCTAGTGAGCAGCAACGAACCGTCTCCTGACAGCCACAGCTTGGGAGGTGATATTTTGTGTGTTGCCTTCTCCCATGGCATTCGCTAAATAAGAATTTGCCAGAATCCAGAATCTGTTGGGTCCCTACTTCATCTTGATGTTTTTCATGATTTATATCATGGGGTATTCCCAAAGAAAAAGTGGCAATGATGCGTGTTTTGGAGGCTGGTTTCTCACAAGTTTGTGAAAAAAATCAACGCTTCATTTGCCAAGGCTCATCTAAAGCAGTCAATGCAAACAAAAATCTAGATCTCTCCTCACAAAAAGTGTTTTTGTTTTGCTTAGCCCTATGTAGATATGATGTTTACATAGAGATAGGCCTAAACAACCAGTACAAACGCAAAAGCCACGCAGGAAAATCTCCCAAATCCTCAAGTTTCATGGTGCATCGGCCAAGGCCCAACTTAAAAACCCTAAGTTTTATCGAGCTTTTGGCATCAAACTGACCAAGTAGAGCGCGTTTCACAAGAACCGGCTGGGACCCTCAAGCAGTTGAGGCCGAAAGCGAAGATGCGGAACTTCTTACTGTGTTGGTGCGGTATGGGTTTTGCTGATTGATTTGTTTGGGTGGGTCCAAAAAAACGAAAGGATGGATCGGGGTGTGTGTGGTTGGTGTTTGGTTGATTTTTTTTTATGGATGTTTGGTTTGCCAACGTTTGGAGGTTGGACCATGTGAGTTGTAAAATTGCTTTCCAGTCCTTCGGATTTTCATCTCATCCGATGTGTATGGCTTGTTGGGGTTTATAGCTACCACACCGGATGAAAGGTCCACAAATTGAAATTGGAATGTTAAACAAGTCTTTTTCTTTTGAATGTTATAGTCATATATATCTTAGGTTTCCAGGATAAACTGCAGGGAAGTGTTTTTGAGAAGTCATAACCATAGGCAGGGCCTGGCTATGGCTCATGGCCCAGCTAGACATGCCAAGATTAAAAAGGGAGAGGGATCAAAAAATAAATCCAGTTGATTAAAAAAGGGTGTCCCGATTTTGTGGTCCCAAAGAGGTTTGGTTACCTAATTTGAATCCCCGCTTTGAAACAGATTCACCCATGGGATTTGAATAACTTGAACATGTCCAAATTTTGCTTGAGTGCTGCTTTTGATCTTGGTTTTGCCAGGAAAAACTACGGGATCTCATCTTCAAACTGCGATTGACTTGCAAACATTCCGATGCTTGGATGTTTTTTTACTCGACTGCCGATCACTAATTATTCACATATTGTAGATACATCCCATAAAACCAGAGCCTTCGTTGGATTTCAGTTCAGCCCCTTTGCAACAGGTATATCTTTCTCATTGCTGCCATCAAACATGTCTTTTGGTTCCTCCAGGATGCCAGCAGAAAATTCAAGGGATTTCTCCCCCGAAGATGTTTGTCCCAGAAAGGCTTGTGGTTTCAATGCTGTTTCATCTTCTTCCCTACTTGGGGAAGATGATCTAATTTTCAACTTAACATTTTCAAATGGGTGGCAAAGGACACAGCACCTAGAAACTGTTGATTGTGAAACATCATCCCAACTTTCGGCAGTTGAAAAGAATTGATCTACTTGGGGGATTTTTTCTGGGTCGAAACAGATCTCCGACGCGTCGTAGTTGACAAAACTTCTTTCTATCGTTCACTGATAGATATGACCAATTTGAAGCCAATGCTAAGACGTGTATGAGATGAGACTATATGAAAATAGAATGTAGATGCAAACCATTTGGGAATGATATACTTACATGCTGGAAGATGTACAACTACCTCCTTTTTCCCCACAATCATAGTACAATACATCCAGGATTATGTTGGTAAAGGGATCCGGGCTCTTATGATTGTTGAAGAGAGAGGAAGCATTGGTCTCTATGACCTCGTCATCGAAAAAACATCTGGAAAGTTGTTGTTGCACCATCTTAGGACTCCTATGTGGTGGCCATTCACCCTGGAAATGAAGCACGACTTTGTTTGTGGCTCATGTCTCCAGGTTGGGGTTTAATTAATGTGGGAATCTGTGAGAGAGACACTTGGAGAGTTTGTTTAACCCCTCCCCATCATAATTTCAAAAGTCAGATCCTATAACCGACCCAGACTCCGGAAATAATCCCCCACAGTTTGTGTTCTTTCTTACGTAAAGCGTATGGAATCACATCAGCCTATTTTGCCAGGCGTTTTGTTTGAAGTCTTCGCACATGCGGCTCACGCGGTACTGTTGGCCTCCGGGACG
The DNA here is from genome assembly GCA_000507305.1 of Breviolum minutum Mf 1.05b.01. NCBI lineage: Eukaryota > Dinophyceae > Suessiales > Symbiodiniaceae > Breviolum > Breviolum minutum. Next base: position 78,094 of record DF241339.1, on the reverse strand, counting down.
TTGTCTCCAGGAGCGCTGCAGGTGCATCAGCTATCCGAGGGAACCTGTAAAAAAGTGGGGAAGGGTGAGGTTTTTTAATTTGGGCAGTGAACCTAAACTATGGTCTATGGTTGTGTAGTCTACGTAGGAGATTATACTACCCCCGAGTCATACAGTCATATCATTGGGATTCTTATAAAATCATTGCAAGGATGCCTTTCGACGAACAAAAATAGTGGAAGCTAACGAAGATTTTGAATACAGCTCATCTAGGGAAAAAAATCCACCAAACCTTACACATTTTGTTGGTGAGTTTGTTGGACAAGCTTTTTAAAACCCAAACTTCCATTTAGAAAAAAACAATGACCTCAGCCGAGAAAGGTAGTGAAGTGCAAATTCAAATTTGTGTATTTTAACAAAAATGCTTACATAAGACTTTCCCCAATAGTTGCATCAGAGCCATAACCGCAGTAAGCCTACTGAACTCATCACTAGGATCAGCAGGTTGCAATCTAAGGATTTTGTTTCTTTGCTTTTATCACGGTCCCTGGTGATAAAAATACAACTCAGGTGAATGATATAGGAAAACTCCTGGCAGTTCTCCTTACTTCTGAGTTTGTTGCAGATAGGAAAAGTTATCGCAATTGGAACATATCTTCAAAAGATGGAATGTTTTTGCTTTGTTTTGCCAAGGATTGCCAAAGTATTACTGTAAGATGTAGAAAGATGACCTTCCATTAATGTTCAACCCTTTTCAGATCAAGCTGGCTGATGCTTCGATGGTTTCGAAATTCCGGCTAACCTTTCCACCAAATTAAGCAAAAATTATCCACGTCAACGGCTTAGCCGAATTTCTGAACCATCAACCAGTATATTTCACCAATCCCCATGAATATGTCACCATAGAATGTAACATACGCACCATTCCCTGTAACATGGGAGGGATAGGCAGAAACCAAGGGCAGCTTTCACCACGAAAACGGCGCCAGACGGAGTTGATGGAATCTTCTGATGCCATGCTGTCACGGAGTTTGGTTGAAGGACCTTTGGAAGTAAGGCTTTTCCTCGGGCTGGTCGGCTGGTTCCGGGGCTTTGGGATGCTAGGATTTGGTTTCAACGGACCTTGGGGTTACGGGAAAGCTTGCAGTCATTTTTGTTTTGCTTCAAGCTGATATTTTGGAGAATTGTTTGTAGAGATTGGTGGGGCTTACAAGATAACATCTGAGGCATCCAGAATCTGACCATCGATAGTCTTTGAATGGGATGGGAAACTGCGAAACTGACAGCTGCTGACAGGAAGATCCATGAATCTATAGGCCAATTAATGAAGACCGAAGAAGCAAAGGACACAGAATTTCAGGTGTTTTTTGGTATGGAAAATGAGTTCCAACCAGGGGGGCTGTGGATTTTCTACTCATACTGAATGCTCTATTAATGCTGCAGCAAACTCAACCGCCTGCAAGGATTCTGAGATGTTCTGAGATAGAGTAGCTGCATGGAATGAGAATGATTCAATCCTCTCCTGTCGCTCATACAGAGTTTCTGTGAACAAAGATCAAACAACAGAAATTACCCTTTCAATCATTTTAAACTCAAACAGACTTAGATGTCAAAACTTAAGATCGATATATTCTACATGGATCTCCCAACGTGTCTGTTGTTTGTTCCGTGTTTTTTCACATTTGATCATTCCCAACCAACAATCAAAAAAAGAAACTACATCCCCAGAGATTACTGCACATGGAACCTGAACATGAGGCTTACCCAAAGGAATCTCCTATTCCAGGGTTCCATATCAAACTTTGGCAGGTAAAAACCAGGCCAAACTTCCTTCACCAAACTTATTTTAAGGGAATCTAAGGGTATAACTGTATAACCCCCCCCAATGCCATTGAAATAATGCCTTATTAACCCCAGCCCCAGCCACAAGGCACACGGTAAATCCATGGCAACTCTTTGCTGCAGTTCTGCCTTGTGCCGGGTGGAAGACTGCTGCCGTGCCTGTAGTACCTGGGCATGCCGGGTGGATGGTAGTATATGATGTCATTCAAAAAAATGGTATGTATATGTACGCGTATACAGTATGCATATTGAGGGAATGCTTCCTAGCAGTGTGGACCTTATTAGCAGACAAAGTACATGTTTGGTGAAATATGTTCAGTGGCCTTTCTCAATCTGTTTTTTTCTTGACTGCCTTGACTGGTGTGTTCATGGAGTATTCATGGTTCTTATGGTTGGAAAAGATTGAGATATAGCATGCAGACATTTTATTTTCCCGAGGTCTTGGTATTTTTTTGGATGCTTAATTGATTTCAATTGTAGGTGTTAGGTAGAACATCATGGAGGTCAAACTTGTTTTTGGTGCCGGGTCATGTACCATGACATGCCAAAAGGACAAGTTGTTATACCGGTATGTATGTACCGTGTATAACACTAGAATATTACGTACACATGTGGATATTCTGCTTGACACGCTTGAGAAATCATTACGGTCTTGATTCAGTGTCGTTTCCATTAGCCCAACTCAAGACCATTCAACCAGCTCCACCAAAAATCTCCCAAAACTGCATCTGCTTTCGCCGTTGACCCCTGATGAAAAAATAACCTTGTCTCCTTGGGGGGATTGGTCCGGGAGGATTGGTTGAATTGAGGTGAATTCCCTGCAATATCAATCATATCTATTGGGTTTGTCACTTAAAGGAAGGTTCTTTGAAGGGATTTCTTCTGTGGGATGGCTTAAATGCAACTTGGCCATCCAAAAATGAACATTGTGAAGGTTTTTAGTTGTTCGTTTTGCTGGTTGTTTCGAGGTAAGTACCTATGGCAACTGGCAATCTGAAGAGTTCGTGCAGGCACCAAGGGAAACACTGTACACATGTTGTTTGACAAAGTGAACTGGCAATCACTTGGCCAAAAAACACACATCTAACAACTATAGTTTCCCTTTTCAATTTCGGAGGGATTTAGCAGGCAGCCCAGAATGGGTCCTTTCGACCCTATTGCAAGCAGGAGATGGAAGATAGGGTAAGTTCCTAATGTGAATTTGGACTGAGATTTATCATGTCAGATGAACATATTTCCTGTGAACCTTTGATTTATGAACTCATGGATGATACCAGGTGTTTGGTTTTAGTACCGCTGTTGTTTCTTTGTCAGCAATATTGTTCTTGTTTTCAACGCTTCACTCTGGCTTGAAAAGTTTGATAGATACCCCAGGTCCCTCATGGTCAGTCCATAGTATTCTCAGGTCTTTTGTAGTTAACAGGGAAGCCCAAAAAACTGGTGATTTTTGTTGATTATATATCACTTGGGGATGTATCCAGGAACAAAAACATCACAATCATGGAATCACCAATTGATCAGGAGGAAATTCATGTCTTATTTTTTCACAGTTGCATGATCCTTGGTTGGTTGGCTAGGTATTTAAAAAGAAAACATATAGGACAAGTTGAATTGTGAATGAAATAAGTCTTGTTTGCATAAATATCGTGTTTTTAGTGTCTCCCATCTTTCAATTTCCTGGCTGGCACCGTTTTATGCCATGTCTATTGGCTGCCCAAATTTTGAAAAATAATCTTACCTGTCCAATAATCCCCGTATAGTATTCAATAAGAAAGGTAATGAAAGATGATCAACTTGTCTCCTAATTTTTTCAGGTCAATGATTTTATTCACCCAGCTTCCGAGGGAAATTTCATGGTGGGTGGGTGTATGTTGGTTTCAAAAACCCATCCCCAATTGACCACCTACTTCGCCTCGTTGCGCGCAGAACTTGGGTCTGAGCGTCTTGGAGGTGATTCGTTGTGTCCCTGCCGGGGTGCTATGCTTCTTGTGGCTCGGTTTCCCTGCCAGGGCTTAAAGGACAACACGCAACCCACCTACCCACAACATCGAAACTTAGGGATATTGCAGGGAAATTAGTGAAATACTTAAGAAGGAAATCCAGATTTCCAAGATGACCTGACATTAGACATGTCACTAAATAGTCCAACTACTAGGATGATTTGGACTTTTCCGTGTCAAAATCCCCAACCAAATCAAACCATGAACAACATCCCAAACACAAGAAAAAGCAAAAAAAGAAATATATTAAAACAACATCCCAAATTCTTCAACAAATTGTGATATATTGTTATTTTGGCAAAACCAGACTTTCTGTTTTGTGTTATTTCCCCAAGGCCATCCTATCAAAGCTTGGATTTGGCCGTTCTCTTTTGGCGTCGTTCGGGCCTCTACCGAAAGCTAGAAGAGGTGCCAATGGGTTTGGATGGAGATGAAACCTCAGAGGTTTGGGGTGATAAGGTGAGGAGTTTTGTTGGTTGTTGTTTGTTTTTGTTGGTAAGGTTATTTTTCTCTCTATATATATATATATACAGGATTGGGAAGGAGCTTCCATTTGTTTGTTAAGCAATATGTCTTAAATTTGAGAGGTGCTTCAAGACTTAGAAGTTAATCTTAGATCAGGAAGTCCCATTGCCTTTGTTATCAAATTGTGCCAAGAATCTTTGATATAAATTTCAAGACGGAAAGGCCTTCTCAAAGGCCTGGGTCGTTGTGAAGGAGCCACAACTCGAGAATGCCAAATCAACGAAAGGAATCCCCCGGAGATCTCAATGACTTGGAGAATCATGTTGTCATAGTTTTTTTCAGAATTGATCCCACATTTCACCCAAAAGCATTGGAGAATATGTTTTTACTCCATGAATTTTCAGTTTCACCCAAACGTTGTGGAAGTATTCCAAGCTGACATTTTCTTTGATCTATTTTGCAGGTGGGTTGAAACTGCAAGCTAGAGTTGGAGGGATGTCTGGGCAACAGCGGGATGTCTTGAAATGACAATTGATAGTAAACAAATGCTTTCTTTGGATTTTGCTGCTAGATTTGTGTCAGGTAAGAAGGCCCCAACAAGCCACCCTGCAAACTGTAGCGACCGATGGATTCTTACCAGCTAGTCATTTTGGAGACGCATGCAGAGAAGAACATGTGACCTCACCAATGCCATCCTCAAATGGTCCAAATGGTTCTTGATTTGGATTTGGAGAATTGACATCAAAATCAGTGCAACACAAACTGTATAAAGAAGTTGGTTTCAAACTTTCAAACAAACTCACCTTACAGGAATATCTCGTGAAGGTCTGGCCTCTTTCATATAGAATCTCCAATCCCTTAACTCATGTCAGGTCAAGACGTTGGTCGTGGAGCCACGAAGTAGTTGTGAGATGTCAGACGCCTCACAACGTTTTATGGCAGGCGGATGGTTCCCTAAAAGTCGGTGAAAGGATGAAGGGTTCTTTGAAGGTTGGATGAGCCTTTGTTGCTTTCCAAGGACAAGAGATTTGTACATCAAAAAATATATACAATATATTTTGTATCAATGACAAAGGCAGTTCGGGATTGGGCAAAAAAATGGTTTCACGGGTGTCGTTTTGTTAACGCTATGAAATCTTTGGGTGCTAGAAACAATATGTATCAACTTTGAGATATGTTTTTTTTGGTAACAAGCATGTCCGACGTTGGGATTTGATGCTGAGGTATTTGGCCCGGTGAAGACTGTGCCCGGCCTAAGAGATCCATAAAGGTTGCGATGTTCAGCACCAAACAAACTTTAATTATCCAGCTACGTCCTAAGAAAGGGAGCATACACCAACCGAATCCTGCTTTGGGGATGGGATTGGCACCCTCTATCCTATTCTAAGAATGGGTTTAAGGTTTGATTCTTAGAGAAATGTCAAAACCGTTGTTGAAACTAGGACCTTCCAAGCATGGCAGGCGTGAAAGATGGCCGTGGGGCATTGTGTTTAGCAGTCTATCGTGGCAAGATGAGCGAAGGCCCGGTGAGTCGTAAATGGATAGCAGCTGTGGCGAAGGCAACCTTAACATGAACATATAACTTATATACTGTATTCTTTACCAACCCATACTTCTCATGATTTATTTATTTTGCCAACGTACTCCTGGAAGATAACCCCAGACTTTCCCTTTTACCTTCCAAAACAAAGACGTTCCTTCACAAACTAGTGGTAAAGGCTTAGGGATATCTTTCAAGCAGACATGTGGTTTGTGTCTTTTCTAAGCCGGCAAATCGCAAACAACCTGCAATTATAGACACACATTTTGAACCTTGATCATTTGGTTCAAGGTGAATGATACTGGGATGTTTTTTTCGACAATTCAATTGGACTTCCTTGAACGATTTCCTTGTAAGATCTTCAAGGTGTTTTTTTAAGTAATGAGGATAATCTGATATTGTTGATGGTGTTCCTTCAAGGCCCGTTTTTTTCTACATCCCCCAAATTTGTGCAATACTTTGTAGGGATGTGAGATGAGGTCATCCCAATATGGTACGGAATAGTAGGGGAAAATTCACCTCTTACCTCAAGACTTTGGATGGTGAAACGGTGAAACAGGTCAAATTCACCTCAATGGTCCATATGGATAACTTCATCGTGATCCCAAAGTCATGTTTGATGATTTTCAATGCTGGCCTTCATATTTGTTTGTCGCGAGGCGGTCTTTTAACTGAATTACTTTGGTAGGTTAGCTGCCTTGGTGGTCTTGATAGAATTGTATGTTCGCTGAGATTAAACTGTCATAAGAAAGTTGTCCTGGAAACATATCACATACCTAGCCACAGGGTGGATCAACCAAGCTACCAAAAATCCACCAACCACAGATGATGGGTTGCCGATGTACGGGGGGGCGCGTCACGAAAACCCGCTCCGCAGGTCTGGATTTTACCGACGACTTATGCCGTGCAGTGATTTGTATCGGGGTGCCCTACCCACAGATGTGCTTTGGCTTGAAAAAATGTTGGTGGTAAAAGTTGCTACTGTGGATGGAAGAAATCCGGCTAACCTGTTGATATGGTAGTTTTTTTTGCATTATTTACAGGGTTTTATTATGGATCCCAGATACGGTGGGTGCAGGATGTTTTCCATCAACAGTATGTTAATGGTGTTTCTTTTATCCAGTTGTCGACGGGAAGTTGTGGGCCACTCNAGAGTGGTGTTTCTTTTAGACAAATCAGGATTGCCCTCCATTTTGTGTGAGATATTATTGTCTTGAACATCGAGAAGTAACCCTGAAATTTTCGGATTTGGAAGATGAGTTTGCGCCTTTCCCACCGGAAGCCTTCCGGCTTATATTCGCTGGTTTGTAAAATGTGGTGGCAAACTCCTCTTCCAATGGGGTTCTAACATTCCTTGAAGTTCTACTCCATTGTTTTGGGGGGTTACAACATAAATCTAGAAGGTGGATTCCAAGACTTGGGCCACTTAGTTGTCATCATATATCATCTAACTCTTCCCGAAACTGGACAAAAACATTGTAGATCTTGTGTCAGTGTCACCTGCCATCGTCAATAGAGGAACAGTGTATACCTTTTCTCCCATAATCACGGAAGTGGAAAATTACCCTATATAATTGAAAGATCATCTTGGAGAGATCCATATTCCACTTTCATGATTGTGGGAGTAAGAGTGTTTTTATGAACGAAGTGGGTTATGTTCCCAGGTTCCAATTTCCGTACCTTGTCCGTTTGTAATCAAATTCCTCACGAAGTTTACACCCACCTGATCTCGAGGAATGATCCCGTGGTGGTGGCCAAACGGCAGTGGAACGATGCCAAACGCAGCCAAGTGCACAATTCCAATGGCCGATTATCTGGTGACTTGGTATTCGTTGAGAAGTGGGTCCCAACAAGAAACAAAACCAAAATAGAGAAAATGTGACTTTAATCGGACTTGAATTTTGAACCTAATGATATACTGGAAATGTGTCTGTGTGTGTGGTTGTGTGCGTAATTAGCACATCTGCAAAGACGTTTAAACTTCCATTTCTGTTGATACTTGTGGTTTCTGGAGCTGATTTGCCTATCTAATCCAACGGAAGCTATGTCAAGTCAGTGGGTGCCGGGTGGTTTGATCAATCACGGTAGTACCTGGGACCTCGAGTTCTTTGAGGTGATCAATGGTACGAACTCCAAGCGCATCGTGCAGTGAATCAGGCAGTTTTTTTTTGGTTAACGTTTAAAGCATGGGATCTACAGAATGGACTATGTAATGTAGGCTATGTACAAATTAAATATTTGAATTGAAGGTAACATTGTAGAATAATCCCCCGTCATGCGCAATGTCAATGGTTAATCCAAGTGTTGATTTGTTTTGATGCAAGGATTACTTTTGCTTTTGCTATAACCTATTGTTTCACAAAAACAAAACCAACATTTGGCATGATGAGAATCCCTCTTAGCCACTCATGGATACTTTGAGACCAGGATGTTCTACTTGAAGTTGGCAAACATCATGATTGCAAATTGGGCAATTACGCCTTTTATACCTGGATGAAACCTTTCCCCCCAAGTGAAAATAGCCTGTTGGCCAAGCAGTTAAGGAGATATGCGCCCTACATGACCTTGTCCAGAGGTGATATTTTTGTTTAACCGATTGATTTGTATAAACCAGTTCGTTCCCTAAGGAGGTCTTAAAGATGGTTCCATTGTTTTTCTCAATAATCAAAGGTCTTAGAAACATTCACTTGTGTTGGGACATATAAGAAAAGAAACATATTAATATTGTGTTGTTTGGGAACATGGTTGTTTCTATTATATATAATTACCAGGGAGATTTTTTTTTGATCTGAGAATCGCCAGAATCGCCAAAGATACAAAGTTTCAGAATCGTGTCAGGCCTTGGGGCGATTGTTGCGGCATGGCGGTGATTATGGTGCGTTGTGTCTTGGTAAAGGAGGAAAGGACGGTGGAGGGTGGAAGGCTTTGCGGTGACCAAAATTGCTGCAATTGTTGCATCAATAAACGTGCGGAAAATGATGGCGAGTTGTCATTGATTTTTTGGAACACCCTCCCAGACATGCAAAAGAAAAGCTGCATGAGTCCCCTGAGTATATTAAATAAGATAACACACTACCTAAACTTTAGACTAGTGAGATTGAAGGAACCAATCAGCTAGGATTTGATGCAAAAATATTTCCCCTGGCAATTTAGGAAGTTAGATTGGAGCCCTGAAACGAAACCAACTTCGACAACTTCCAAAAGGACATCCAAAGAGAAATCAACAATACAACCGATGATATGTTCAAGGTCGCGGCTAATGGTGGCTGTATTTTTTTAACTTTTATCCAGGCAAAACCCCTGAAAATTCACATGGAAGCCGCTGAATGACCTTAATTGAAACGGAAACTCATCTTCCAAACCTCCAGTTATGGGGTTCCAGCCATTTTCTGCTTCCAAAACCACCGACTTTTGCCCATAGGTTGCTACTGGATGCCCGCTGGGCGCGGCGAGGAGCAAAAGCTCGGAACTTGAGAGAGAAGCTCAGCACCTGGTGCCCTGGTTTTGGTTGAAGAAATCGTGAGATTTTTGAGGAAAGGAGTGTGAACGATTTTGTTTTGGGGAAGGAGGTCATTTTGGTAAAAATCAACATAACTGGCCGGTAGCTCCTGAAAATGCATGGTTGGAAGACCAACCGGCTTCCTTTTGGGCTTCTGCCTATTTTCAGGAACTTTTTAGAACTAATAATTCAATCAGCCGCTCATATCCATATTCTTCTATCTTGGTATTGCAAGTCGAAAGCTCCAAAATGGGTAGCACAGAACCATCCAATTGCAAGTACAATAGCAATAGATAACAACAGGTTATGTATAATCTGTACGATTACATATGATATTTTTTCTGATTACATACATGTTGTTTATTACATTATAATCATATCATCATATTGCCCTGGTTAGGAAGTTCTATGACTTCCACACACACACAGCAGCAGCAGCCGCAGTGGATTGCCACCAAGGATTCAGAATCATTTGGTGGACTGGCCGTGTCTTGGGAAAATTTGGGCCTATTGGAAGTGTTATTTATGGCGAATGTTGGAAAGCATGACATCCGAAATGGTATGTCATTCAAGTGATATGGGTAGTAGTGGATGAGAACTTTCAAGACCATCCAATTTGGCCAAACAATCGTAGCGAAATGTACTGGGAAACCCTTCCAAACTGCACTTGCCTCTCATTGATAAATTGTTGTTATTTGGCCGTGGTAGGGATGATAAACTGATAAACAAATCCTTTCATAAAACATCATAAAACCATCCATGTTGGTCACCCAAATCATCCACCACTTGATATTGTGAGAAGACTGCCCGTAATATCAGGTCTCTTCATATCTACTGATTAAGCGCAAATTGTCCAGCAGCACCATGAACGTGATCGTTACTTCTGGACCCCTACATGTGTTGCTGAAGAATTGAACATGTTCAACATGATTCAGATTTTCCATAAGAATAAGAATAGCATCCATTCTGGTGATGGGAGATGATGCGACTTGATATTCAACATGCCCATGTTTTCATGAGATGTCACCTATCTCGCCTCTTCTTTTTGATCAGATGTTGTCCATCACCATTTTGTTTTGAAATTCATTTCTACCCAACTTGACAAGATGATCAATCAGATTTGACACTTTGTTTGTTGTTAGATTGGATGGTTTATAAGCACCAGACCGAGCTTTGCAAGGGGCTCAGGTTTTGGGATTCAACTGCCTGCCAACATTGAGGTGCACTAGTACTGGACTTGAAAACTTCTCCCAACGCTTACGTCAACACTTCGAGTATGCCAGGCTTTCATTGTTCCACTATTCAAAAAGGGGGGCCGGGGTATTCATAGGGTGGCGATTCTATGTTTTTTTTCCTCAAGGAAAGGTGATGAGAGTGATTATTGATATGATAAGGTAATGATTCGATAGGATATGATGTCAGAATATAGGATATGATGATGATGATGATGATGATGATGATGATGATGATGATGATGACGATGACGATGACGATGACGATGACGATGACGATGACGACGATGATGATGACGACGATGATGATGATGGTGGTTGTAGTCTAGTCGAGTAGAGTCTCAACCAAAGCCATGGATGTTCTCTTTGTCATCACCTGCCATTGACGTTCCCATATCATCATAAACACAACCTTGAGGGTAGCCGTTCGGTCAGTGGGGTAGAACGTGGTAGAACCGACTTAGTTACAGGGATGTTTGGGATCATCCACAACTTATATACCATTTGCGAATTCCAGAGATCATCCTAAATAGGTCCAAGTTACTACATGTTGGGTTTCAGTCATCTGCCTGACGGGATGTTTGTAGGCAGGATACTGACTCCGAAACCTTCTTTCAGAATATCCTTATCAATTGATATTGGAGAACAGTAATATCAGAATATCCGAAATGTTTATAGGGTTTTACATAGAATATATATAATATATATATATATAAAAACATATCATATCATACTTTTGTTGTGCACACATTCCATCACATTCCTATATTATTTAACATTCATTTCTATCTTCACACCAATTAACAGGTGGCTTTTGGTGGTTCTCTGAACTTTTCATCTGAACTTGCGAGGCAGCTACCCTTGCAGCCCAGATCACCACCAGTCATGGTGCCAACACCGTTGCGGTGTGAAGTCGGGGCATCTCAGCAAAGAACGTGGGAACGACTTGGTGGAACGGTCGACCCTCCCTAAAACTAAGATGGCAATAGAAAATCCATGATTTGAAGATCAGGTTCCACATGGTTCTTTTAGGGCTTCCACTTGCATAGGAAAATCCCAAAACATCCCATCAAGCCATCCATGTATCGCATATTTACACTCAGTTGAGTCGATGGAAGATACAGGTAAGTATGCAAATAGACCATACATGGATGGTATGGTATGGATTACAGGTATATCAAAACCCCGCCAAGAAGGGACAGGATAGATGCCGAACAAAGCCTGCATCTCGACTTCTTCCCCCTTTTTTTTCGGAGGCGATGAACCCTCCAGCAGCACTGCCTGCGAAGCGTCCTTTCTTGGAGTTACTGACGGCTGCTCGGTTGCGAAGCTCCTTTGGGAGTGCAGTTTCCGTGCTCGGACGGGTTCCCCACCATATCTTTTCAAGCGTCATGATGGGACATGAGGGTAGCACCACACAATTCACATCAAAAAAATATGTGAAACAAGGTGTTTTTTTAGTTGAATTTGAATTAGAATAATGGACTATCCACCAATTATGCCTGCCAATTAAGATATATACTTGTCGGGGTCCACCATATGCACCTTGTTACATGGGAAAATCAACCCGAAAGATTGACAGGTATTGTCCCTTGGTGATGCAGGGTTTCTCGAATTTGTTTAGGGTTGTTTCAAGTGATTATGGCAAACCCTGCTTGTAGTACTTAAAAAGAAACCATGTACTGTAACCATGGGTTTGATACATCTCAGGGCACTGAAGGATATCAGCAATATCAGACACAAACACTATCTGTATCTATTGTTTTACTTACTCACCAGATTGTGGAAACTTGCCATTTTTTTACATATACTATACATGTTTTTGTTTCCTTGCCAGGATCTGAGATATGCCTTGTTGTTCAAACACATTGTTGCCAGCACCAATCGAATTACCCTTACAACTCCCTTAGTTTTCGGCGCTTGCCAGATGCTTGCAGGTCTTAACGTGTTACAAGGAAGCTTTGGGATCGGTTTTTAAGATATGTTCTTTTGATAATTTGATAGTTGAATCTTGTTTACACCCCCAAAAATTAACATGGAACCTGAAAATCACCACCTTGAAACGGAAAATCATCTTCCACACCTCCATTTTTTTGGTTCCATGTCAATTTTCAGTGGAGTATTTGAACCTCTTGATGGAGTGCGGCAAGGAGTCCTATATGTGCAAAGATCTTGTGCAATTTGTGGTCAGGTGGCATGACAAAAAAGGATTATTCATGTGATGTTCCCCCCCAAATGAGGTGCTTTTCTGAAAGTAAGAGAGAGTTTGAAATTTGAACACCAACAGCTGCTGTACACATGACCCGATTGTGTAGTTCAGGCCCGATCGTGTCCTAAAATGGCATGACCCTGCTGATGGATGTCCGTTCCCTGTCTGAAGCAAACGATCTTCATCCAAAACGATTTTGACAGTTGTTGAGAATTTGTTGTGGAGGACGGAAACTGGAAACGTGCCTATGAATAAGAGAGTTGCTTAAAAACTGTTGCTGGTGGTGCTGGTGGTGGTGAAGAAAGTTTCTTACCTCATTTTTAGTGTTCATTGCTCCATGGATGTCTTTTCATGAAGGGGTGAACATCGCAGTTTGAAAATATTCCTAGTGAAAAGAATCCATATTGCATATCATAGGAGGAATTTGCCATTTCGGTGTCTGATTACTGTAATTCTACAATGCGTTTGGAATGAGGAGCTGTTCGATCTATTCAAGAGGACTCCACTCAAACTTTGAAGATTCTTCGGGAAACCATGCATTTTGGAGCTTACTTTCGATTGTGTTGCGAGAGGAAGTTTTTTTGGCAGGGAAGCCCAAAAAGCTCCAAATTTATGCAGCAACCAAGATGGTCATATCTCCAGCAATTGAACTACGTATGCTCAACCTTGGGTCGTAAATGCCAAACAACATATACTGACATAATATACCAAATCACTATTTCATGCACACTTACATAGGAAAATAAACAAGAAAACTGCTTCAAAATGTTTCGAATTTCTTCAACTCAATGTTGCCAGGAGTTGAAGTTGAACATCGGCGAAGCTGCCTGAAAAAAAGGCGAAGCTGCCTGAAAAGATGGCTCAACTCAAAGTGTTCCTCTCCCTAAAATCCATGAGATTGTTTTTCTACCAGACAACCAACCTATGTTTTTTTATTTTCTCGGAGACTTGGAGGCCTCACGGGGATTTGGAAGGGGGAAAACCCCGATTTTCAGACATGCCAAATCGATTCGGTACGAATGCCGATAGGAAAAGCAGGAGGTGGCTTCAATCTTGTGGACATGTGAGAATGTGTTTTTTTTGGATCAAACATCGTTTGATACAACTTTGGTATATCATATATATATATATACATATATACATACATATGTGTATTACTTGCAAATATACATAGATAGTTTTTAGTTTTTATACACACATACATATTTACATGTGTAAATATGTACATATACATCGGGTCAAATATGAGTAGATGGTAGCATAGCCATGTCACACAGCCTGACTCCCCCAAAATGGTGGTGTGGTAAAAGCAAATTGCCAAAAGTTTTGAGAGATAGGTTGGTGAATTAATTTGCACATTTTTGCCATACATAGGTATCCGGCTAGGTTGAAACCACCAGATCTGTCAGTTTTTTGGGTGGTACAACAGCAGCATGATGATGTTGCACCAGACATGCTGCAACAAAATACCGTGTTTGGAGAGTTGCAAACTCACAGAATTCACATGTGTTGTTTGAGTTTCAAGGAGTCTATCGTCTATCGTACTCCTGAGAAGATCACATCTCCCTTTTAGGTGCCCCCAGTGAATTCTATACGGAGTGCAACCTTATTGACTAGAACTTGTGAAATTTCACCATCAGGAAGCCTAAGATTCAAACAAAAATGGGACTCCTCAAGGCTTTTGCGTGGTTTCCTTGGATAGCAAACCCTTGTAGTAGTGAGATCAACCCCGATTAGTAGGGGTATATGATGGATGATTATAGATCACCGATATGTATAATGCATGATGTATAAGTGTCTACATATGCAGATATATAGATAGTTGATGTAATTATACGGTAAATGTTGGTCATGTGATTTCTATGTTTGCATAAGCATGATATTATATGTAGTGATTATGTAATGTTTCTCATACATGATGGATGATACAGGAGGATCATCCACGTTGGTCAAGTTTCATCGTGACTCAAAGCGGAGTCCCCACCAAAGTACGGCCAAGATCGGTGGCAACACGATGTACATTGATGCACCCCTGAAATGCAACATAGGCCCTTGGAAAGATGCCCTCCCAAAACAACAGGTAGCCTTCCAATCCCTATTTTTTGGGGGGTGTTATGGTTTTAAATCGTTGTACATTCATTTTTGTGTGTCCTACAATCGATAGCTTTGAACATATAGTACTACTGTCAGCCCATACCTTTAAATGGATTTGATGTGCAGACGTCGCACCTTCGAAGTTGAAAAACACGAAAGGTGTTTGAATTACCGTAATTATGATGAGTTTCAGAACTTTTCAAGGTGGGGTAGGGTGACGTTGATGGTTTTTGTTCCATCTCTTCAACTTTAATACCATTTTTTGTGTGCCAAAAGACAGCAGCACAGTTCACACTGACTGGTGTTGTGCCCAAAAAGAGTTTTCCGCTTAATTCAAAGGAGGCAGAGGAATCGAAACTCTTAGAACCTCTTGGGTGCAACCTACCTGATGGCGAAGTTGTGTCTGGAATGTGTTAACCAATGCCTACAGTCAGTGACCAATAGACATAAGATGTTTTAAGGCTATGAAAGGTACACAGCGGCGACCTCATAATCTCTTGTCCAGCTTCTTCTGGGGCAGCATTTGCATTTAAGCCATTTGGAGGGTCCAGATATATTCCAACTGTTGGTTGCAGTTTGATTTTCAATCAACACCATAAAAGAACACGAGATTGCTGGTCGGTAATAATCCCTGATCTAGTTACCCGCAACCCTCAAGCCCCATGATTTGACCATTGTGGCGACGTTATTGAGGGGTTCCTTAGCGTTGGTGGATGGGGTCATGACTTCAACATCAGAGTGTTTTTTGTAGAACTTTGCTCCGTTTCGCAAACTGTTGGTGCACAAAATTCCAGTTTAACCAGTTCAGGTTGGCAGTTGATGGATTTATCCCACGATTTATCGGAGAAATTTCAAGAATTTCCCAGTTAGGTGATCCGCAGATTTCTATTTTGGGGTCCCATCAACAGTATGGCAATGTATGACATATAAAAAGTTACCAAGGAAGTGAAGGATTCATAATTGGAAAGCTGCAAGCCTCTGAGTTTTTTTTTGGTGTCCAAGTAGACGAAGTAGATGCTGATATATGATAGAACTTGTCTACAGGGTAACAACATGATTTTGACAAAACATGTTGTGACAAAAAAGTGACAACTCCCCAAATGGATGCCAGAAATAATACGATATCATGATATCCCATGAGTTTGTTTTGGTGCAGAAACTTCTCTTGATGAGGTGAGTTGTTTTTTTCTTGGAGGATTGTCGATCAGGTAGGTTGGTCCGGTTGTAGTCTTCCAAATGAAATTTGGTGCAGGGGAGTTTGGAGGTGGCAACAAAAACCCCTCCAAAACCCTGTGGTAGTTGGAAGCCAAGTTTGCCAATTCATATTCTGCGACAGTGTTTTGTCGTGAAATTTGGGTCGGAGACTTTGTCTCAGAAAAAAAGGAAGCGCTTCCAGCTAAATGGGTGGGACAAAGATCCATGAGATATTTGAAGGCACCATATCTGTGGTATTCTGTGGTTATGGTTTTTGGTATTCCAATCCATTAATCTTATGTACTTGAGTTGAGTCACACTCTTAGTGATGCATCATACGAAGGTATGGAATTAGTGGAACTTGAGTTGCAGACAAATATCCGATTAGGGATTATATCAGGGAGTATATGCGGTGGAATTTACCGAAAAAAACCTCACCAGCTTGGATGACTTGCAAAGACTTGGATTTTGGTGAAATCATGGGAACACGAATCCATGGTGAAATTTTCATGAGCATCCCAGATCTGGATGTTCCAAGACAGCTCCATGGGGTTTAGCCAGGCTGTGTTTTTCAAGGGTTCCTTTGATTCAGGATTGATCATCTATTGTTGAGCATCGGTAAGGGTACGTATCCTCAAATACAGTACACTATTAATTACTGATTCCTCAAGCACTCTCAGTGGGAGTTGCTGTTTCCCAATGATTGAAAGCTCGAATGATTACATTTGTAATTTGTAACAAGAAAATATAAAACACAGCTCTTTTTATTCTTGGTCCAAAAAGTCAGCTCTCGGCCTTTTGTTATTGTTTCAGACAGCTCCCTCAATGGCATTTGGTGCGCTTTTGGTTGAGAAATCTGGAAAGAACACAAGTTGAGATGGAGAGTATCCCAGTATTCATAGGGTGTCTGATATTAGAGATCTTAAAAGAGCCACATAATACAACTCATAGGATCAATGTATGCTATATTTACCTAAATTTGGTTAGTTCTTATGATGAATATAGGATCGTTGTGCTGTACATGAATGGAGGTAGTCAAGAAAGCACATGTACACAATATATTTTGTGAACATACATCACATATTCGTAATGAAATGACATATTTGATATACAATGTGAATATATGTATATATGTATATGGGTGTTTCCAAAAATAGGGGAGGTACCACTATTTTCGGAAACATCCATATATACATATTTGGAAACCGAAGAAGTGCTCTTTCCACCCCCCGCATTTGCTTCAAGTGGAAAACTCCTCCCCTAAGGCCATGTCATCCTCTGTTGCCGGCGCCTTGGGTGCTTTGACGGCTAGGTTAGCGTCGGGTCGGGGTGGGTTCGGATCTTGGGATTAACCATTGGTTTCCTAGGTGGTGGTTTCAAATATTTTTTATTTTTACCCCTATTGGGGGAAGATTCCCATGTTGACTAATATTTTTCAGATGGGTTGAAACCACCAACTAGTTTCCCTTGATAATGCATTATTTAAACCCTTGTTTCTCAAGGAGGTTACGTTAGGAGGGGTTTGGTTGGTTGACCAGTCATGAAATTTTATGGTCGGAACCCCAAAGTCATGGAGGTTTGGTTGGAAGCATTATTTTTCCTTTCAATTGGGTGATTTTGTGGTTTGCATGTTAATTTTCAGGGCTGTAATGTACCTAGTGACAGATCTACTATACCTACATTGATGGTGCCATGGTGGTAACGCAGAGGGTTTTTTCAAGAATTGCCATTTGGGATGGCATTTTTGGAAGGTAAAGATATTGCAGGGGTCATTAAATGGGACCCATCTTCGGGGGATCAAACAAGCAGCAAATCTATGGTAACTTTTTCAGAATTTCCCTCATTATAGTGCATTACTCGGGTTGGTGTCATATAATGACCACCGTTAATACACCTAGTGACAGAGCTAGTGTATTTATGGATCTGTGTATGTTTTGTTTAGTATCTTTTTGTTTCAGTAAGTCGTTGAGCATTGGTATTTGAATTGTGTTTGTTGTGTATGCAATGAATATATATATATATATGTATAATATACATACGTTTATTTATTTTTGTTTTGAAATCATGTGAGAGTGAAAGGTAATTGAAATTCGATCAAATATCTTGGAGCTTCAAAAAGGAAGGACTGTACTGACTGTATTGATGATTCATGGTAACAATATCCAGATGATCCGGTGAGGGTGAGGTTTTTGCGGGGTTCCAACAATAACAAGCAATAAAATACTGCGATCTGCAGTTGAGATATCTAAACCTTGGGGGTTGCCAAATTCCTGTAACAGTGGGAAAATGATGTGTTTCTTTTCTTTTTTATGAAGGGCACCGGACTATATAACCTCGAAAAATTCACTGTTACAATGCTTTGGCAGGACCCAATACAAAACCTGTAAAGAAGCGGGATGTTTGTGCCATATCAACTGGTGCGTTTGGCAATTGAAACTTTTGTGCAATATCCAAGAAAAACATGACGAACAAGGTCTTTCAGGATTTGACCAGCGTGACACGAGCCAATGGCAGTGAGCCTATAAAAACCACCCATGTCAATGGCATTTTTAAGTTTGAGTTTTCCAAGTGCACAAGCTGCAAAAAGATGCTTTCAGAATCAGCTAGAAGTGATTTACACGAACACCAGGCTAGTTTGTGAGAAACCTCCTCAAGATGTAGTAGGATTTTAACAGCCTGGAGAGAAAATCAGACGTTGAGAATCCATGATGCATTGTTTCTGTCAGTGCAAGACAGCTTGATCCCATCAAGAAAATCATGGTCGGCCCCAGACAAGACCATTTAACTCACTTATCTGCAAAAGCAAAACCAATCCGCAACTACGTGACACATTGCTTCAAATCATTCCGCTCTATTCTGACCACTTGTTTGCTGAATGTTTGAGCTTCGAACCGTTATTGTACAGAAATCACCAAGGCAAACAGAAAACACAAGAACAGTTTAACCTAACATTTGGAAGCCTTACAACATTTGAAAACAAAGGAATCTGCATCACATCAAAATCATCTTCATTTATTCTTTGAAGCTCCATCTTCCGTTGACTTCCCAACCATTTCAATGGATGGACCTTCCATGCTTGAGCCTTCATGTGGCCTTGCCCAGCGGACGTTGCGAATGCTTGGTGTTGTCCGAATCATCGACCATTGAGGACTTGAAAATTCAATCGCAGCAAGCCTTGAAACAAGGAATCTTGGGTGGAAAAAATGGCTTGTTACACGTGGTTTTATGTGAATAAAAGCCTATCTTTACTCGTAAAGAAGAGGCATTTATGGTCAGTTTTAAATGAAAAAACATGATAAACTCACAAGTTGAATTTGGTCATTTGGATAGAAACAAATTGAATGCACTCAAAGAAGGTTGAAATTGAACATCTTCACACTTGCAGGGGATCATCCAATTTTTAGTGGTATGTCATTGATGTGTGTAATGTTGATGCAGGCTCGTTCATTTTCCATTAAACCGTGAGAGTTGGAGGATTCTACCTACTTATGCTTAGCTGCTGAATAGGTTTCATCTACTGAAGTTGATAGGAATTTCTACTTTTGGATGGGAACACTTCGCGACTTGGATGGGATATTTTTTTGAACATGAGCAGATATTTTCACAACTACAACTTGCAACAACAATTTTTCGCGAGGGAACTCAGTAGGTAGGGAGAAACCTACACACCGAAACGAAGTATTTGTTTGAGACGAAAGATGTTTTCTTTGAAATATACACTTTCACAGTTCGTTCACGATTCATTTGATGTAGTGATTTGGATTGATTTGGTATCTCTTGAGCTGCAGTTGCTTTAGTCACGCCTCTCCATGGAAGTCAGTGAAATTGGCGAATAGACCAACTGTTCATCCAGGTTACCCAAATAAAATTTCATATGATATTTTTTAAGTGATGCAGATATACATATCATATACATATATATGTATATATTATATTATATATTGTATATTATATATAGCCAATTTACAACCTGGGGGGTTTCAACAGGTTTCGGTTAAACATCATGAAACTCTATGGTAGGACTAGGACATTGAAAAATCGCATCATTGCTTTGGTACCTTCCACAGATTTGACGACTCCCTAGGATTTTTGCGGCTTTTCACTGCTGATGGACGTGTTTTGAAAGAATTCCATGTATCCTTGAAAGAGGCAGGGCTACAAGATGGAGACACATTGATTGCTGTTGTACCAGAAACCAAATTGGCTGCAACACAAGGAGCTTCATCTGAACCAAGTGACCAAGTGTTGGTTGTTTCAGTGGGTTTTGCTTCACCCCACATGGAAAATTTATGTATGGGGAATCATCATGCCCTAATGGGCTCAGTTTCAACCAGAAGACCCCCAAGATGAATGATGAAACCCTGCATGTTTGCAAGAAAACATAGATTACAGTTGGCTGAAAACCATCTCACCATCTTTTTCCATGGCATTTTCCTGTTGTGTTAAATCATTTCTGGTGGTTTGGTGATTTCAAGTCCATGAAGTTCCAAAAAACGATCTGTTTTTTGACCATGGCTCAAAAATTTGACACCGTTTTTCTTGACCAGAACTGGTCATGTGTAGTACTTGTTGGTGATTCCCTTTTGGTTCCTCGAATTTTCTTTGAAAAATCGTTTGACTATGTGACTTATCTTATCTTTATCTTGCCAAGAAATTTCCGGCACGATTATTGGGAACGTTTTTTGTTTTCTTCAAATCTAAGGAGCCTTTGCCATTTGGTGCATCGGTGGCGACCATTTGGTTACATGGGGTGATCCCAAAAGTGGTGCTGAGAGCTCATCGGTTCGTGAACTGCTGCAGCAGGTTGGGATTTGGGATGATTTTTTGGAGGAGGTGTCCGTATAGGTGTTGATGAATGAGCATGTTGAAGCTACACCTCATTTTTTGTGTAGCTAGTTAGTTGGTAATCTTGGTCATAACACATATGATTGCACAAGATCATTGGTGTATCATTATCAAAGGTGTAAAGATATGACTGTTAGATGATCAAACAATATTGCCAAGTGTATGACCATCAGCAAGGATCAAATTAAGAACATCATAAGTGTGCTAGGGTCAACTTATCTCCTGTGACGCCATTTGAGGCAGATTCATCCCAAAACTCCCAGAAAAATGATGGAAGAAATTCGGCAAACCAGTTTATCTGTAGCTAATCTTTCCATTTACATCGCCTGAACCCATCAACAGTACATGGGGGAATTCTTCCACAATGTTTGCTGGTTGGTTCAAGAGAAATAAGGTTTCCTGTAGATATTGCCTTGCAACACCAATCATACTATTGAACTACAGAACTCACAAGCACCAAATTTGATTTTTGAATCATGTGTAGCCATCAATCAACTGTCTTGAATCTTTCTGACACATGCATATACAGTATACGAATACAAGCAATAAAACACGAGCTAACCAGACATGGTGAAAACATGTGAAACCATAATTTCACGTTTGCTGTTTTGGTGCCAACTTAGTGTTTTCTTGGAGATCGATTCGCTCAGAAATCCCTCCAAAAAAAACAGGTATGTCAAGTGAAAGGCACCCAGTCTGCCTTTGCCGCATTAAAAACTGATGGCACGATAGTTACTTGGGGCTGTGGGACGACAGGTCACGCGGCTGAAGAAAAAGCAAAGTCATTGATATATATATATATATATATTTACATACATATATTCGTACTATTTATATATACAGTAAGTATACACATAATAGTCAATATGAATATGTTTGATAGGCAGCAAATGAGAGTTCGGGTGATATTTTCATTTGGTAAGCTGCTTGGTGGTTCATTCTGATTCTAGGATCCATTTATGAACAGGATTTGTACTAGGACAAAAAACACAAACCTTCCATCACCGGTTAGACATTGGCTGATGCCATCATAAGGGTGTTTTGACTGGTTGTGTCAAATGGCTTGGAAAAACCACCAAGTGATGCCAAAAAGGCGTGGTTGCGAAGGAATGTGGGAATGATTGCAAGTGGGCTTGATTCATTAGTGTCACACCATTTGAAAATCGTACTTTTTACAAGTCAAACTTTCTGATGTGGATATCAAGTGAACCTGTACAAGTGTGTCTTGGGGGAAATGCTGCCAATGGTACCTAATGTTTTAGTTTGGCAAACTATTAAATGATTTATTTGGGTCGAGAGAAACAAACAACAACAGCTTACCACCAGGGAAAACTAGCGGCTGGAAACCAAACCAATCCCATAGTCGAAGGGAATTTATTTTCCAAACCATCATTGTTTGGCTTCATGTTACGACTCTGTTTTTTTCAGATAGAACATGAAGATGGCTTTTGAAAAGAAAAATTCCCGGACCAAATACATAACACTTTGGGAAACATGTCCATGAACCGCAAGTCAACAGCGGAGCAAGTTGGGTTAGCAGTGACTTGTTATTTGTTTGTTTATGTTGGAAAGGGTTACCAGGTTTTTCAATTAGTGCATGAGTCACGTCACCCCTTGGTCTTTTAATAGCTTGTCCAACTGTGATTCCCTATGGCTTAGGTGGAGATAGCCGAAGATTTCAAAGTCAATTGGTGAATGTCCAGCAACTCTCTTCAACGAAAGCTGCATTTGGAGCCATTCGTACAGATGGATCTGTGATTACATGGGGCTCTCCACGTGCTGGAGGAGACACATGGCTCACGGAAAAACACCGTCAGTGTGGTGATGTCAAACTCCCAAAAACGTTCTTGAGAACAGTAAGAGAAGGCCACTTGTAACACTTGTATTTGAAAAAACATTCCAGGTTATTAAGTATTAAATTGAGCTAGATTGTATGTTTGCCTTTTTCATTTAAATGGTTATACTATATATATATATATGTATTTGTAGAAATATGATGATGATGATGATGATGATGATGATGATGATGATGATGATGATGATGATGATGATACACCCACCCGGTCTATCTCCGCATCCCTATCGATGCATGGTGTGATTCATGGAAATTCTTAATTACATTCTGAAATTTTGCATCTAACAACACAACGTCCAGATTTGTTGGCCGCAAACCCCTTTTTTCAAGAACATCATTTTGGGCATTTTGGTCCATGCTCAACTTCCCGGGTATATGCTTTGAAAATGGTGGACTCTCCACCATATCAAGCTCTGAGCTAGCTGTTCGATTTCAATTTGTTCTGCTACGTTGCTTCACAGCTGTTGGCTTGTTCTTGTTCTTCTTGTTCTTGTTGTTGTTGTTGTTGTTGTTGTTGTTGTTGTTGTTGTTGTTGTTGTTGTTGTTGTTGTGATATAGATTCCCACTATGTGGTTGAACGTGATATGTTACCTCGTTGAAAGGCTATGCTCCAAAACAACACCCACTAAGGACAGCTCTTCCGTACGAGGTCTTCTGAAGAATGTGCAACAGATTGAGGGGGCGGACCATCGGCAAAAAAAGCATGTCAGGAAGTCAGCAAGAAATACATGGATGATCCCTTAAAGCGCCACCAATTTCTATCCAAAACACCCAACATTATACTGTACGCTTCCTAATACCAACGCATGGACACCAAAAATGCCCTTGAAAGGAAATTTATATTCCAAACCATCACGTATAGGGTCAAGCCATTAGTTTTTGGATGTTTTTTTTTGGGAGTGACAACAACTCCACATACGTCCAAACTGACGAAGGAAAGCAGTCCAGGAACTTGGTGGGTAACCTTAGGCTAGTTGATGGATTGCCCAAGTAATGTAGTAAATGGTTATAGCATACTCCAGGGATGTACAGGGAGAAGATTCAACAACATTAATATGGAACTTGTGCCATCTACTTACCAGGTGATTTCGGAGTCTTGTGTTTTTTTTCTCACTTTGGTTTGATGCAAAATCGAACATCCAAGGATAGTGCATTTGCTGCTATCTTATCGGATGGATCAGTTGTTACTTGGGGTGATCTAGATCGTGGTGGTGACAGTTCTCGTGTCCAAGACCAACTATGTGGTGTCCAGCAGCTTAAGGCTTGTGGCCCTGCATTTGCAGCAGTTTTAAGAGATGGATCAGTAGTGGCATGGGGTGATGACATGGCCGGTGGTGATATCTCTCAAGTCAAAGATCAGCTCACAAGTGTGCAAGAGATTCAAGCAACTGAAGGAGCATTTGCTGCTATCAGGGCTGATAGATCAGTTGTTACTTGGGGTGAGCGAAGACAAGGAGGAGATAGTTCTTCAGTTCAAGATCGGCTGAAGAATGTGCAAGAAATTACAGCCAATGATGCTGCTTTTGCTGCCATTTTGGCAGATGGATCAGTTGTCACTTGGGGAAATCCTGCATTTGGTGGCGACAGCTCAGAGGTTCAGGAGTATTTGGCGCATGTTGTGCATGTGCGTGCTACGGGTGGTGCTTTTGCTGCCATCTTAGCAGATAGATCAGTGGTTACTTGGGGAGGTATTGAATTTGGTGGCAACAGTCTCGCACTCAAAGATCAGCGACTCGCACATGTTTAACAACTTTTTCTCTCGATTTGTAAAGGATCCGGTAATCGAACCATGGAAGACTATTTTCAGAAAACCAGGAAGTGTCAGCACATGGTCCGTGGATATGTTCGATTACCTGGATGGGATACGTCGTACGTGTTTGGTGATTTGATGGTATTTGTTGCCAGAGTGAATCAAGGAAACATATGGTAACTTGGGAAGCCTCAAGGCGAAAAAAACCTTGTAATATGTATAATCATTTTTGGGATGAAAGGTAGCATTTCTGTCTTTTTTGCTAGGGATACTAGGCATCTTACATCTTAGCAGCTTGGCAATTTGGAATCTTAGAGTTGTTTCCCCCATTGGAATCTTCCAATCTTCCATTGGTAAAACACGTTTTTTTTCGACGCAAAAATGATGTGCGTTTTTTCCCGTAGATCCCTTCTCTTTCATTCGGGCTCAGCATGGTTTGCCCTTTTTATCCCTATGAATACCTGTGTACCTATTTACTTACTTTTAGTTCTATGCAAACTATATTATGAACATGCCGCATGATAAATGATCATTCGTACCCCTAGAAGTTCCTGCCTGTGAATTCTTAGAACTTCCACTGCTATGTTCCCGATTACCAAATTGTTCACGGCTTCACAGTCCATTTGGCTTTCTAAACATCGGAGAAATCGCTCAGGCTGCAGAACGTGTTGCACTTACACTCCAATTGGTTTGCTTTTGTTGCGATCGTTGCAGATGCATCGGTGGTGACATGGGGCAAACCGCAACATGGTGGCGATACATCCAATGTTCAAAATGAGTTCAGGTTATTGTAGCAGAGAATTCTGAATGCTGCAGATCGTGAAAGATTGTTTATTTGAACTTTGTTCCTTGATTTGGCTTAGGCTCACTGAAAACATGTGAGTCAAAAGCATAGCTTTGTACATATCTTTGATATTTTTCTTGGGTCAGGCAGGTTGCCAAAACACGCAGGCAAGACCACCACTTTTACTGTAGTGTTTCCTCGCAGATCCCGCCGAGCCGAGTAAGCTCAATGCCTTACTGTATGTCTTTTTCTTTTTCAGGGATGCTTTTATAAGGGGGGGAAATAATCATAGAACCCAACTAAGTCATGCTTTTCTCTACCCCACCCCACTTGAAAAGAAAGGCTCGCATGTTTGGCCAAAGATTTCGGAGCAAAACAAACAAGGCTCAACTCTCTTCAATAGGTCCAGGTTAAGGTTCAAATCTGAACCCATGGTTTTCAGGATATCGAGCCGAGTCCATGATTGAACAAATTATGTGTTAGGTTTCATACTTTTGTATTTTATGAAATTTATAATTAAATACTCACACACACCTTTTTGGTTTTGGTCATTCAGTTGTCTTATCTCTGATACAGATGCCAAAGCACAACATTCCCAAAAGAAAACGTATGAAACATTGTTTACACAGGATCAGTACCCGCATAGTCAAAATATTGTTCATTGTGGAAATGTTGTTTCCAATAGTGCCATGCTGTTTATTTTCTTAGATGCACCTACATGACGGTAGTATTTAGAATATGTATCTATATAGATGCGTTCTGATTTTTGGGACGCGTTTGCCTTGCTTAAGAAAGGCTTGGCAATGGTACACCATTTAAATATATGTTTTTATTTGTGTATATATTGTAAAACTAATTGGTGCGGGATTTCTTGATCCTGCTACTTCTCATTTCAAACGTGGGGACGCCTGGCGACACGTTTTTCAATTTCACGTTTTGTCCTGGCAAACGGCAATGAATTTGACCAGACATCATTTTCGACACTCGTGCTTGTTCTAAGCTCCAATTTTGTTTGAAGACAACATACCGCAAGGATGCGGATTTGTTGCACATGAAAATAAGTTCCTTCATTTGGATTCTTCGTGTTTGCGCTTTGAGGTGTGTTTTTTGCCGGGTAGTAAAGTAGAGTTTTTTAATACTGCAATTCATGTGCCAGAACAATGGAAACACAACCATGAAAGTAGATGCAATGTATATCCTCGTGGGAAAGGTGTTAGTTTGGGGTGGGGGCTCAAGTACAACCACTACATACCACTGCAAAATACTAAAACTACAAACATGGAAGACAAAGTGATGACTTGCATTGAGCAGTTCTCACAACATATGTGTTTAGTTCATTTTACCCGGGCTTATATTACCCATGTGTGTAAGGATTGTATCACGGCATCACAAGGATCCCTATGAATCAACCAAAATGTAGCACCACAAGACTTGTGAACACATATTTAATTGAGTCCCCATTGATATGGCAGGCCCGCAGCAGCAGCCGCAGAGGAGGAACTGCAGCAACAGGAGATGTAGTGCAACAAACGTGTCCATGACTGCGTTGTAGTTTTTTGGCTATTGCTCTTGTCAAAAAAAAAACATGGGTTCGTACAAAGTTCCATGGCCAACATTAGGCCTTCCATTGACATTTACTCTTCAAGCAGCAGTAGGTCTCTTGTGGATCATGGAGCTGAGATACATGACAAATTGTATTTCTGAGTGTTTCAATGGGCTCAAAGATGCGTTTGCGAATTCAGAGACATTGAGGTTTGGGAGAGCATTGAAGATAAAATGATATTAGTCATTTTTGTCGTCCAATGCTACTGGCAGGTACAGATTGAAAAATTAACAATTTCCATTGTGAAGAGGTATACATGGATGTTTCCGAAAATAGTGGTACCCCCAAATCATCAATTTTAATAGGGTTTTCCATTATAAACCATCCATTTTGGGGTATCCCTATTTTTGGAAACACACACATTATGGAAACCCCCTTTTCATGACCTCACAACAACTGACTCCTATGTCTTTCAGGAGTCAAAGGCACCAGCACCAAAGAAGTCGTTTCTTGACGACCCCAAGATTGGGGCAAAGGTTTGTTGAGCTTTGTCCGTGTGTTTTTTTTTCTCAGGCGGCTTATTTAACTATATTTACTGGGTATAATTAGTGTAATTAGTGTGTTCATAATGCGATTTATTTTGCTTTTTTCTTTCTGAAGTCGGCAGTTGTGCGTTAATGCGCGGCACTAGGATCAAGGGATGACACAATGCTTTCCTCAGGGCGGAAACTAACATAGCGCCTAAAAATGATGGTTTCGAATAGGAATCTCATTTTCCAGGGGTCTATGTTCAGGGGATATGTCATGTTCGTTTCAGGGAGGGTAATCGATGAGTGCAAGTATCCTTTGGAGAGTACACTCTCTGGTTCCCTAACGTAGCGAGGGTTGAACAGGTGCCAAATTAGTGTTAAGGTGCGACAATGATGGGGCAATGGTTGTTGAACATATACCTTTACCAAAAATAGGAGCTTGGGTTCACAACCCGGACCCTTCAATGCATCTCTTGGTAGTCCTTGATTACTTTGCCCTACGTTTGATTCCCAACATTACTTGAAGGGAACAGATACCAGACCCCCAAAACAACTTGCGTTTCAAAGTGGATTATTTGCACATGCAGAGATATTTGCCAGTCTTTCTCAGGGCCGGTGCCAAGTCTGTCCTCAACCAATCTACAGTGCTTTGCCAAGAGAACATTGGGTTGGTTGGTGATTGTGGGTTGGTTTTTGGGTTTGTGATTGTTTTACATGTAAACAATACTTATTAGTGGCTTATTGATCTTCATGTCTAGTTGCTTCCCATCATTTTACAATCACGTTTACTTCAAGTCACATTCATATTACTGGCTTTTACCGGTGAAATACCACACTGCCTACTCTGAAGTTTCTCTATCAACTTGTTTCCTAAGCTGAATTGGGTAACAGAATTTTCATGAATTTTCCATTCTAATCTTAAAAATCTTTCCGAATGCCACGACAAAAGAGGGGAAACATCCCCAAAGCAAAAATATTTGTTTTCAACCTAAAGGGTGGCGATTTTTTTATGGGTCACGCATCCAATCTCCCCAACCTGACCTGTGCACCAAAAAAAAAGTGACGTACCGAGGTGATGTCCTCCTCAGCCGCAGGTGCCTTGGGTGGTTTGTTATCCAAGGCGCCCAAGTTGGGGAAACCCAAGGGTGAGCTGGGAAAGGCTAACAAAACTTCAGGTATACCGGAGGTGTTCTGTTTGGTTTTTGTTTTTTTCTTATTTTTTCAGGTTGTTTTTTTGTGTCGTTTCGGAAATTCATTCTTGGTAAGTGACTGGGTGAGTGATGTTCATTCAATCGGCATATTGTAGCAAAGTAATTCCACATCTTTATCGGGGGGGGCCTCTAAAAATAATTTCAGTTTAGTGAATTTACTGGTGTATGTCATATGTTTCAATATAGGTTTACCTGGAAGATTGACTAGAACCAGGTTTGATGCGAACCATATATGTTTTTTCCAATTTTCTGGCTGATACGTTCAACTGGCCATCTCACATGTTCCATGCGTTTAACTTGGCAAAAAAAATACTTCAAAACAGGAAGCGATTTGGCATGGAAATAAACACTTCTACTCTTTTTCCCATCATGGAAGTGGAAATGGCGGTATTTGAAAGGTAAGTACTCTTAGATGGACCCATGTTGTTCCATGATTATGGAAGGAAGGGTACTTCTCCAGCATGTCCGTTCAGTTCATCTCGTTGCCTTGTGAGGTCAACTCCAGCCGTTGATGATGCAACACCTGAAACATCAGATCAGAAGGCGGAACCAACAAAAAGATGGAGAAGGGTACAAAGTGGAACCCAGAAATCAGTTATAAGATGATATAAGTAGGGTAGTTATAACTCCACTTAAAATTTATGAGGTTTATAAGACATGTAATAGGGGTTATAACCCCATTTATTACTGGTAGGGGCCCATCTTGTAGATATTTTTATGGAACATCCCCCCAGAAGTTGCTCCAGATGTATATCAGTATGTATGGTGTCTTCTCACCTTAGGATGATGTCGTGCTGTCTGGAGGAAGAAAAAAGGTAGACGAACAAATGGAAATTCCACAACATCAGTAGGTGGCGAATATATTTGTGCAACATGATGTTTTCCCCTGAGATGCAGTTTTGAGGAGCTTGGGGGCAAGATGTTTGAGCAAACCCTGGCGACTAGCCACATACGCCCAATGGTTTTTCTGCACCACCAAAAGCTGGCATGGAATCTGAAATAGCCTTGGTGGTAAAAGGAAAACATCGACAAGTCATTTTCTTGGGGGGGTCTATGATAGTTTGTGATGGTGTAACATCCATTCTTGGCAAATTCCTATTGTTGGTTCAGAAATTGGGCGAGCACCAGTTGGAAGTCAACATCCCACATTTTGCAACATATGTTACACATATACATGCTCTTCCACCAACATCGCACATTGCATTACCTCATAGACTCATGGATTTGTTCATCATTGCTTCTTTTGGAAGATAGAGCCATGAACCAACCTGAAACACTAGTCAACCATTGACTGAATTCCTCCCTTGTTTCTGAAACAAAAAATCAAAGATACCAAACAACTGATATTTGTGTGTGTGTTTTGCCCACTTTTGTTGATTTGGAAGGATGCAATTTTTGTCCAACGTTTTTTTGGAATTTGACCAAGAAGTCATGAGCTTGCAGGCTGAAGCACCTCCGCCCAAGAAATCGTTTGGGTCACCCAGCGAAGCGTCTGGCAGATGCCGTTGAAGCTGGTGGGATAAGTGCAGCAGTGTTTCTTGAGAAACTGATCTTGACCAGCAAAAAAAAGGTACCAAATACGATCCAGGATTTTGTTTCATCCACTTTGATCAAATGAAGTGGAACGTTCAAACATCAACTTCAATAATCTTTAGTGACTTTGACGAATGATGGGTTTGTACTTGTTCCGTCAAGCTTGCCAAAGTGGGTAGAATACGTTTCAATTGGAGTGAAAGCGCGCGCCAATCTCGTATCAAGAAATACCTTAAAGACGCACCTAGCTAGTCTTGCAAAGACCGCATCAACATCGGGTTTGGGAGGTTGTTGCTGGTCCCATTTCCCTCTTAAAGGTAAGTCGAAGCCTGAAGATATGGTTGCAAACATTTCGTGGCAGTCCGAAGATTTGTTTCCACCCAGAGATGCTTCAGAAATTGTTTGGAGTTTCCTATCCATTGGGGACATTTTGGCCAAAATTGCTGGTTTAGTTTGGGTTTCCCCCTTGAATGACTGCAATGTCATGTTCAGGAGTGATAGTTTTTGAATGACTTTGAAGTAACGGGAACTTGCACACCAATTGTTTGGATGATCCCTCGATTTGTTGAAAGGCCTTACTTACTATTCAAGGGCTCGTTTCGACACTGATATATCCCTAAGTGGGAGATCGAGTTATATACCTGCTCTCCGTGGTTTCCTTTGCCCCATTGCCCTGCGAAGATACCTTGCAACCTAAGTGGATGTTCAATCCCAATCTAGTGAGTCTATAGACCCTTTTGTTTCCCCATTGAACTTCCAGTTGAACTTCCCAATTGTAAAATATTGGCATCCATTACTACTCACGATTTTTGCTTCACTATAGTCCCTAACTTCCAGTCTTCAACCAGTTGGTCGTCGCTTATGGTTGTTTTTTTTTACAAATGTTCCAAGTATACCTTGAAAAAATATGTGTTCTTTTCGTCTCAAATCTCAAATTCACCAAAAGGATTAAATTAACTAAGCCACCAACATGAACTAACCAATCAAAACAAGTTAAAGTCTATGCCAACTCATTTTTCCAGACATGTTTCTCCAGGGCTGCTGCCAAATCGGTGTTGAACCAATCGACCGTTTGGAAGCTCAGATGGAAAAACAGTAGATATACTCTCCCTGAAAGTAACATATCACCTGAAAAGATGGCATCCCAAAAGGAAACGAGGACGTCTGGAAAAAAACATCAATTTTCAGGTGATGTTTGTTAGTTTTCCGTGATGTATAGTTTTAGAATGTTGTCATGGTTTTTGTTTGCAGAAAGTGTTTTTTGTAATCGCCACCCCGGCACTTGTTTTAGAAATTGGACGAATGGTTGTAACCTGAAACTGTTGTGTAAGATCTAATGCGTTGCCTCTTCCAACGGTTCTTTTTTTCAGGTTCTGGCTGATCTTTCTTGAGGGCATGCAACAAGTCGTGCATTACCATGAATGTGAAACTGTGATTCATTACTAGTAGTTGTTTACCTGTAGGAGTCGCTGAGTCGCATTACTAGTAGATACTAGTAGCAATTGATCACTTCTTTTCAGGGAGTCTCATAAGTCAATAGCAAGGGGGTGTCGTTACTTCAGGGATGCCACTATCATGTTCTGTCACTTGTTATTTTTTGTCCAGGCACAAGAAACCATCTCTCTCAGCCCCAAAAAATTCAAGATTCGGGTGAAAGTTGGACATACCTGACTATGGGAGCGTTGCCAACTATTTACATGATATAAATTGGTGTATAATGTATGAAGGTTGAATTATTCTGAAAAATACGTCGTTTTGGGAAGCTAGAGTAACTCCTATTTCATCCTTTAATTTAGATTTAAATGAACTTAAAAGTACAACAAGAGAGAAACGTGCCATCCATGCAACCCTCAGGTGATGTCGTCCTCTGCTGCTGGGGCTTTAGGTGGTTTGCTTGCTAAGTCCAAGTTGGGATTCTCAGAATGGATGGCATCATGGAGAAACAAAAACTCCCTCCTGACGCTAGGAATCTTTTATGTTTGTTTGCATGGTTTTTTGGGCGGGAAGAAATTAGCTGACACACGGACCGGTAGAATTTGGAATGGGATGTTTTGTTTTTTTCATCGGGCAGTTCACTTGAGAAGAGTGTCAAGGAAAACCCCATTGTTTGTGGCCCCCTGAACAGGGCCCAGGTTGGAATAATTGTGATTTTGTCCACCCAATTCTTCGGGCGAAATGGTGGCGGTTACTTCTGGGTGGTCGTTGGGAGGGCCAATCATAGGGTTCGTTTTGAAAGGGAAGGGTTTATATACCAACCATATCTCTTTCGTACCGGATCCTTTGGGATGATGAAAATCCCAACATCCAAGTATGATAGATAGTAGATAGTTTCCATTCGTACCCATGAAAGCTACTTGGTTTTAGTTTAGCAGCTGTTCAATGAGTGGATCAGGATACTATTTCAAACGATGAAGTTGTGCGATATTCACTACGAACCCCAACTGCATTCCCGTTTTTTTGAAGCATCAACAGTATTGTGGTGTTTTTTTCCTACCACGAGGGGAGTGATGATTCATGTAAGTTAGAAACCCACAGACAAACTGGGGTGTCCTAACCTCATGATGAGGGGAATCATCTCAAACATTCATACCTTGCTTCCCAAAATTCCTGCCAGAAAAGAAAAAACTACCCCCCGGAAATTTTAACATAGCCCCCTAAACATAGGCAATCCCAAAAAGGAAACTCATCTTCCAACCCAACCATCCATTTTTCAGAGGGGGCTAATGTTCAATTTCGGGGGGTGTAATTTTTTTGTAGGTCAACAGCAGTCAAGTTGCAGTTATCAAATGGGAAAACCCTATGGACGAGGCCAGCGGAGCCTCCTGCGACGCCTGCGCCTGCGCCTGCGGAGCAGCCTGCGGAGCCAAGCGAGTCACCTCGAGAGGTTGGGGAAAAGAAACGCCAAAAAAATGTGATGTAGTTGCCTCAAGTTGTAAGATCTATATGTTCATATATATATATATATACATTTGATGTATTTATTGATGATGTATATATGAGGCCTCATATGATGTATGTGTGATGTATTTGTTTGATGTAATTTTATTCCCATATGCACCGCACGCGCATCACATACAATTTATATCAATAGAGAGATTTTGTTTCTCAATAGATCTGCAACTACATATATTTGCTCAGCACTCAAATATGTTTATATACTAAGCACGTAGTACCAGTTGAAGAAGGTATCCCAGCTTACATATCACTTTTGTACCCCTTTCGGTATATATCTCAGTATGTAATCACCAAAAGCCGTACTGGCTCTGGGCTCTGGAAATATTAGGTTGTGGGTAGTAGCTGCTAAATCACTCAACTTGTAGACTTAGTATACCCCACGTGGACCAAGTATATGTAATGTATATGTTGCCTTCGGGCACTTTGCTACCTAGCACACACATGTTGACCAATCGTCTGCTGAGTCATTTCCAAAACGGATGCAAGGCCATCACGTAGATCAACCAAGACATTAACCTTAAAGA
The DNA here is from genome assembly GCA_000507305.1 of Breviolum minutum Mf 1.05b.01. Taxonomy (NCBI): domain Eukaryota; class Dinophyceae; order Suessiales; family Symbiodiniaceae; genus Breviolum; species Breviolum minutum. Next base: position 44,510 of record DF241339.1, on the reverse strand, counting down.
GCTGAAACATGTCTTTAATTTACTGCAGTCTCCTTCGTCAGAGCATCTTTTGATTGCTGAGGCTTTGTTGGAATGTACTTAGATGATTCCTGAGGTCAATAAGATTCAATAAGCAGTTACAACCCTTTCATAAAGGATCTAATTTGATAAATAAATAATTATATATACATATGATCAATGATTACTAGGAACATCTTATTGAAGATACCATCAATTCCAAACTTTGGCACGATCTTCGAATCCTCGACACATCCGACCGTCAAGGCGACAGCAAAAGCAAAAGGGTTGAGACGCTCAGTGAGTTTTCCGGGTCGTTGAGTGTCATTGTAGGGGGAGGGAATGATATACCCTCCAGGAAACTACCATATCCCACCAAACGGGAAAAGGAAAATCATGTTCAAACTTACTTTGGGTGGGCATATGTTAGTTCCCAGGATGATATTCAATGGTGAAGGTTTAAATTAAAACACTGGTACAGTCTCGTTTGGGCGGAGGTGTTGTTGAAAGAAGCCTAAGTTTGGAGCCAAGTCCCTCAACGGAATGGTGAAAACCTTTCTATAAAAGCTTAGATGATTTATATGATTGGATGGTTTCCATCATTTTGTTGGAATCCAATATAAGTATATTATGCCCAAAAGTTGTTTTGCCACTCAGGGTTTGTTCCTGTGCTTCCATCCGATTTTTCATATGGGAGTTGTTCGTTTCTTTTGGAAACTTGGATTCATGGTCCATTTGACAAGTTCGTAAGCATCCCCTGTTTTTTGTTGGGACTGGGTAAAGTGTCAACAAGTTTTTTTTTTGCTGAGGATGGACCAGCTTGTTGTTGGAAATCTTCCTTCATAAAATATGTTTATTCATGATAGTGTCAACAGACCCTTGTTGACATTTTGGTTTGAAAGAAGCCGGGTATCTAAAAACTCAAATATCAGAATCAACATGATATCAACCCAAAAGGTCCACCGGGTATTTGAATTGAGAATCATCAAGATTTGCCTATTAAGGCGGCCTGCAGATCGACAGTCAGCATTGGCGGCATCTACAGTTTTTTGGCCCCAGAGACACACCGTGAGTTGGTTGTCGATGGAATTTTTCGGGTTCTTTTGGACTTATCTTGGTGTTTTTAAATTAGCAAGCTATATCACTAGGTTGAGTTGAAGGCCGGTATTCTGAAAGGTGTCGGGATTTCTCCCAAAACGTTTTGCCAACAAAAATATAACAAAAAACATGTGTCTTGTCATGGTTCTTCAAGAGTGTCTTTTGCTTACCCTTTCTCCCATCATGGAAGTGGAAACTTATCCTAATTTAGAGGAAACCATTCTTCGGTGGGACTCATTTTCCACTTCCATGACTGTTGGAGGAAGAGTAACAACATTATGACTTGGGTGTAGCCCCCTCCCAGGATGCCAGTGGCAAATGAAGGTTTATAGGAACGCCCTGCTACACATGTCGTAATCTCGGTGGTCTCTGTTACTGCGAGGTTGACACACCCAACACATAACTACCATTTCTGTCCTAAGGTCATGACGAGTTCTGCTGCAGCGTCGCTTGGCTTGCTGGTGTTTTGGTTTGGCCAGCAGGGCGTAATTTAATAGCAAGGGAATTTCCTGTAAACAACCTTGATTGGAAAAGGGGGATGGGGCATTGTTTTTCTAAAAAATCACGGATTTTGTTTGTGTCACCTGAATTTTGAGACACTTTGTGTATCAAAAGTGGTACGTATATGGTACATGTGAATATGCTTCGATTGTGATTGACCTTTGCTTTGTTTTGGTACGGCCTTGCTACTTTAAGACTTGGCGACATTGGATTCTTGTTTTGCTACAAGCGTTTTCACATGCTCAAAGTTCCGACGTTTGGCAGTCCGAGATGGGGTATGCAAGACAATGAGTAAAAGCCATCCATTTCAACCCCTGCTGCGTACCACAATCAACTTGAAAGAATGGAACACCTGCATATATCCGATTTATGACTGGCAGATGCTGGAAGTGTTTCTGAGAGGCAAAGGGTTTTCGTCATGAAATTTTGACAACAAGCACCTGGTACAAGAAAGAAGGCCATGCCGGCTAGGCCTTTTTGGCTTTTCTTTCTAAATGGTGACGTTCCCTTCCTGTTTTTACCCATGCTGTATGGTCCCATTGTAGTGACATAAATCCTCAAATGGTTTTGGAATCAGGGTACTTGACCAGGCGATTTTGGCTTAAACTCAGGGTAATAACCAAACTCACCCATGTTGAAAAAAAAGCATATTATATAATATTATTTAGTTATATATAGATTATCATATTTCACTCATCCAACATGTTTTTTTTCTGACAAAGTTCATACAAAAGATGTGTGTGTTCACTTTGAGCCATTAAAAAAACCAATGGAAACTCCCGAGGACCTTAGGCGCCTTGGGTGGAGGACTTGCCAAAGCTCCTCCCAAAGCTGCGGGCCCAAAGGAGGTGGGTGAACCTCGTGGGGTTAAGAAAGGTGGGCCCTTACAAAAGCTGGAAGGGGGGTGGAAGGGGCACATTGTTGTGTTTTCTTGAAAATTCACACAAAAAAAGTTAAAGGGAAGTTTGGGTGAGTTATAGTCTTGTTACATTCTGGTTCGAGGATGTGGCAACATGATGGTAGGGAAGTGTGGAAACAAGCTAGAGACAATTTTGTTTGATCTCGATCTCAACAATTTCCAGTGATTTTGTCGGTTACGTTTAGCACATAAGCCATCATAAGCTCTTTTGAGCTGCCAGAATGGTCAGGGATGGATCACTAGCCTCACAAATCATCCAAGAGGTAGCCAGTAGCCGTATAGCCAGACAGGATTGTAAAGATCGATATTATCCACCGGGATTTCATTGGATCACACTTGTGGGGAGCACTGCCCAGATGATTTGTCCATTTGTTTGTATTTTTTTTTAGTGGCTATGTCTGCATGTGTGGGAGGGGGGTGTGGAATGAAGGCGCATCAATCAAACATCATGCAATTATCCAAGTCCCAAGTCAAAAAGCGTTTGACCTTTTCTTCATCGGTCGGATATTCTTGGATCTCTTGTAGACTGTATAGACGGGCTATATTTCTGTATTTGAGACATGTAATTGCTCTACAATGATGTTGTTATGATCCATCTCACTGATCCAAAACGATTGTCCATATATGATCATATATGCATTTGCCCTGTATTTGCAAACCAATATTATCATTGAATGTTTGTGTTTTCAACCCCCAAAATTCGGGAAAAATGGATCCAATTTGACTCCCACATTCACATTGTCTTTAAAAAACGGGTGGCAAAATACCCAGGGTTCTGGGACTGCACCGGTGTGGATGCCTGGGTGATGTGATGGATGTGATGTGATTCCGGTTAATCGAAAATTATGGGTAAGATTGTGAACATTGGGTTGTCTCCCCCAGTAATTGTAAGTATTTGATTATCTAGATTGTGGTTGCAGATATTTTCGTTTTTACCTTGTTGAGAGTCATCCAGTTTGACTTGTGCATAGCTTTCAGATCGGGGGCTGGGTCCCGGGTGTTTTCTAAGCGACCTCACTGGACACATAGATACGGTCGGGATGAGTGACTCAAGTCCAATTGGAGCAAATATGTTCACACCTTCAAGATGTGTTGGGGGTTGCCAAAACCCTGTAATGATGGGTAACCATTCTATTCATTTTTTTAATGAAGGGCACCGGTTTGGAACCTTCACGTCACTCCACGGAGTGATCCAAGATATCCAAGTCACCCTCCAGCCCTCCAGATGCACGTGAAGACCTCACCCATGTATATTGCCAGGGTTATTTTATTGCTTAACCTTGTTGGTGTGGTGGACAACTTTCAACAAAAAAACACCCTACACGAACCAATACCTCTGAACCAAGTTTTGAAGTTTTGTAGCTAGCCCTCCTTTAGGAGCCAGGTAAACAATAGTCACTACTACCGTCCTTAAGGGGACAAGCAGGTGAGATATTTGGATCTTTTGATTTGTTTTGTTGAATCAAATCCCTGTAGTGGTTGGTCAGTCTGGTAACAAAACGCCCAATATATGTCTAAATAACAGAAACTGGGGTGGATCAAAAATGATCAACAAGTCGAATTAAAAAAGGCTGACTGTTTGTGGAGATTCATCCAACAAAAACATCTGAATGACCACAAAAATTGCCTAGAAAGGATACTCCCCAAATGATATTCTAGGTGGCGATTTCAAGCATTGTTTATTTTCACCCTTACCTGGGGAAATGATCCAATTTGACGATCATATTTTTCAAATGGGTTGGTTCAACCACCAACTAGATATGATTTCTATACTTGACAGGGTTCGACCTCATGGTTTCCCCATGGTTTTAATATGTTTGGATAACCAACTTCCAACCGTTTCCGGGGGCTACAAGATGTCACTCCCCCAAGGTGGCCAAGACGAAATCAAAGCCAAAGGCTGGTCAATCTGCCGGGGAATCCCGAGATCACAGATGCCTGGTAATATTCCCAAACCAATGAAGGCTGTGTAAATAAACAGTTGTGAAGTTCTATTTCCTTATAAAATCCATAATCTAAGCACACTTATATATCTTATATCAGTGTTCAAGGTTAGGCTATGAGCACTTTGCCACTGAAGTTAGTCAAGTTGAGCTTTTGCCAGATTTACGAGGTTGAAAAGCTGGAATAGTGAAACCAACAGCTAATTTTGAAGAACTTTGCATCGTGAGGATCCAGTGTTAAAGACTAATATGTATACTATAAAAATGAACTCCTTGAAGATTGAAGAAAGCACGTTTTTTTTGTTGATTTTTCAATGGGACAGTTTTTCTGATTCTCACAATGGGGGTGATAAGGTTTTAGTTTTTTTGATGTCAGAATCTCTAGTTTGGAATACGTTGTTTTTTTACGTCGCCAGAATCTACCAGCCTTTGATATGACATTTGATATCATCTTCAGGTGGCGGTTTTAAACATTTTATTTTCACCCTCAATCGTGGACAATCATATACAGGTTAAGTTGTTTGCAAAGCAATAGTCAGTAGTTGAAGGTAAAATGCATCACCATCATCATGATATAACGTACAAACAAGTGACGATTGCGATGATGCTTATTGTCACCATTGCTGAGATGCGGATGCACAACCTTCTATTTTCGTAACAAATGGGTCTGCCCAACCTGAACCAAAAACTACAGTTCTTTCTGTCAATTTAACATATTGCTGAGGGGTAAAAACACAGAAAGGTTGAACAGACAATATGATTCTCCAAAGTTATCCCATCTACTTTGTGAAGCCGTATGGCCCCCATCTGATCTGTTTCTGAGTCAAAACTGGATGTCAAGGACCCGCGAAAAACATCATCCAACATGAGGTCATCAGTGGTCTGAACACCTCATCGTCAGCATCTGCCTTATTAGGACCTATGATGCAGGAACGGGAAGCGAGGGGACGATGGTGAGTGTCCGAAAAGATGGAGATCAGGAAGAAATGGCGGAATTCTACTGTATGGATTTGTGTTACTAGAGTATCCGAGAAATTGTAGCATGTTTGGACAATTTTTCCCTGTCCCAGTTTCGCTGTTGAACTCAAAAGAACATCTTCCAACGGGTTTCTTTAGGGACGGGTGTACCAAAGAATGTGTTGATTTCCGGAAATGACTGTTTGTGGAATCAGGACACTACGACGATTGGAAATAGCAACAGCAAGAGCGACCATGCTGAGAACCCTTTCAAAAGATCCAAACTGTTTGATTTAGGCTTCCCACAAAGTTCATACAGGACCATGAACCAATTTCACTTGCACTGTCGTTTCTCATTAGTAATTGTGCAACATGGGGAACAGACCATGCTTCAAAAGTGAGGTGTTCAAATCTATTTTCCAGATGGTGTAAGCGCCGACCACACTCCATCAGTAATGACCGTCGTAGATGATCTTTCCAAGATGTCGCAATGATTTTTACATCTAGAAATTTGCTGGTATTGGTGACTTATTGAGGGAGGATATGATACCCTCACTGATGCTTCTCAGCACTAACAACAACTATGTGAACACAAAATGAATAGATGGAGCACCTTTTTTGAGTAGTGCAACTTGCCTGTCATTTGAGGTTTCATGGAGTGTCAAAATTAGGTGCTCTTGATATCTCCCATAGTTAGATTCCACAAAACCAAAAAAACAACAAGCGAGAGCATCTCGCCGTCATGACTGCGCGACTTTGCTTCCATTCTTTTCACCCTAGCCAGGCGAAGAAGTGACAGGCGAGAAAACCAATGGGAAAACTTCAAGGGGTCGAGATATTGGATAGTGAGGAACAACCTTTCTAGCGTATTATGCACCCCTTGAAATTTCACGTACCCCAAAATGGACACCTCTGAATGGAAGCTGTTTTTTTAGACGCACACTATTGAAATCAACTTTCCCCATTGACCAACATTGGATGGTCGATGTTTTTTTGTGGCTTACTTGGATAGAACATCTAGCCAAAACTAAAGATGGAACAGCATACAAAAAATGCAAAAGATATGTTCCATGGACCAGTCTTCCGAAGTGAGATCAGGCAGCTGAATTTATGGCGATAGCCGATAGCTGATCAACATTCATGTCCACCTTAACCTCGTTGTGTTTTCTTATGTTTTCTTTATTTATACATCCGTGGGCCTGAGTAAATCATTTCCCTACGAGATATCCTGAAGGTAAAAAGCCAAAAAAATGGATGGTGAAAACACATCTTTGAACTTGGAAAAAACGTCCAGCTTTCAGGCTGTTTTAGTTTCTGTTGATTTTTTTCTCATCCATAGAATCCTGGAATTTTGCGATTAACCGACCCTTCAGGATTTCCAACTCAATCGGGACAAGAGAACTTGGTGGGGGATGCAATGATTGGATATACTGTACACTGAGATTATTTAATATGGAAAACCCGCAGAGAAGGCAATTGGTAACGACACTTTGCGAATATGCCAAGGCTTTACCTTTGTCAAAAGGTAGGCTTAAAACTCCCATGCTTTTGGACAGACATTTTGCCAGCAACTACCTTCAACAGGAGTCAAGTTTCAATGATGGCCGGTGGCCGGATTCTCTGGGAAACCTTTCAGAATCGATTTTGGAAGGAAACGAGCATTGATGAGATATCAAAAAACGAAGGCAGGAAACTTATGGTCATGTTCATTGTGTGTAAACGCAAGTGAGGCGAAACTAAAATCCCTTCGGAGAAGTTCAAACTGGGAGGTTGAAAAGGGTGAAGTTGATTCCCAAGTTGTTTGGTCACAAATTACTGGGCATTAAGATTCTGATTTTAAGAATTGATAACCCATTGACCGTGTTTGTTTTGTTGACCCAACTTATACAGGTTGAAATCACCCAACAAACAGCGATCCGTTTGCCCTGACTTCCAGCATCCCGTCCAGCAGCCCGGGCCACGGAGGTACGCTGCCGTCCCTTACGCTGTAGATTTTTAAGCAGAGCCGTGTACAGTTTGGCATCACTGAAGGTATTTGCTGTATTTGGCAGACACACCAATCATTGCCGAAACTTCCCATTGTTCCAAACATTGTATTCAGAGATCGTTGTGAAGATGACAGGGTTTTGTTTAAGACCTTTTAGAAGGATTCCCTATAAAGTTTATAAAGGGTGCAATGAAGCATAACAGATGCGTTTCTGTAAGTGTCCAAGTCAAAGTATTTATATTGGATTTAGAGTGGATGCCAGATACACCAGGGAAGATTTCTCAATGCAAGGATCTCATTTTGCAATACCTCGTGTTTAGATGCCTTTAGGTAATATGACACAAGAGGCGACCAAAGTTTTGATGTGTGTGTTCGGGATCACGAAATTTGGGACCATAGCTATGATTTTACTCTTACTGTATATTATTTGACTCATACATGTTTATATTGTAGGTATAGAGTGTCATTTTATTGTGTTGCATTATATTCTACTTCATATCTAACATCTATCATTTGTCGTCATGCAAGCATCAAGATATTAGAACCATCCATTTCGAGAACCCAATTGTGCAAATCAGAACGATGTTCCTTGTGAAAAAGTTGTCCATGAAAAATACATGTAAAACATGTCCTTTCTCCCTGCAAGAGTTTGACCTATCCAGCCAGTGACATTTTATGAAAAATAACTCAAAAAGTATTACTTCCGTTTCAGTCATCCATGGCATTTCAACGCAAAAGCACCCCAGAAGTTTAACCTAGCCCCTGAAATCTTACCATCCCGGAAGGACAGTAGTCTTCCAAGCATGTAATTTTAGGGGTTAGATTGGGCTTCATTCAGTTTAACCAAGTCTGTGTGAAGCATCCTGCAGAAATCTTTCTTGGGGAAAGCACTTCACTTCATCACTTCATGGTTTCACCGAAGAGACGTGAGACACTGACAAGGAGGGAGTCGACTTGAGAAGAGTCAAGCAACAAACAAGATCAGCATCTTAGTGTGGAGGGTGTTGATGTAGCAATGATCGACCCAGCTTGAAAACTACCAGGATTGTAAATGACGAACCCAAACCACCAGTTTAACTATTGGCTGGTTGTTGTTGAAATACCGGGATGTTGAGGTACTTCCATTGAACAAGGTATCATGTTCCATGATTTCGAATATTTTTTCAAGTGAAGGAACATGTCCATATCCGATAAGGGATAACCCCCCGTGGCCAAGATTGTTAGTAGCTCACGTTAATTCAGACCAGCTGCAAATATGCGCGGTCAGTCGAACCTCTTTTTGGATGAGAAAAAGGCACCCCAAAAGAGACTTGCATGCCGCTCAACAACACAGAGCCCTTGAGCTGTTAGTCCCAACTTTGTTTGACATAAGATGGAAACGATGGCAGATATTTTTACTTGTGTTGAAACCACCAGGTAGGGTCAGCTAGGACAAGATATTTCTTGAAACGATGTCAGTTCAGAAATGTGCAAAGACAAACTTCATCAGACTGAAAATTCAGCTGTGGACATGTCACAAACTGACGATTGTGTCGGCTTTTGGCTCGTCTTCAACCTGTTCAAAAAAAGTTTTGCAGCGTTGGAATTTCTTCAGCAATGGACGATGATACTTTAGGAGGTAATTTGTTGGTTATCAAAGGCACTTTTTGACTGCTTCGGGGAAGTCTAGCTTGGTGAATTATGATGATTTTCTCGGAATTCTGTTGTGCAGTCTGTATCCACGGACATGATGAATTGATGGAATATGTGGGAACATTCCACCCCAGAAGCATTAGAATTTACCCAAGTAAAAAGAAACAACCATCACCCAATTCCATGGATTGACAAGGGGAAGTTATACATGTTCCTTGCCCAACTGCCGTTGCATGTCACAACAGAGCCTGCAATGCCAAGAGGTTTTCGTCAGCTTGCAGGTTCAGTGGGGTCGTTTTGAGGGTTTTGAGGGGATACATCTTTCTGGGAGAACGACAGTGCAATAGAATCGGTGACTGCTTTTCCCCAAATAGTATTTTACATTCCGGAACTCTCCATAGTCTTCATATAGTTTTACCACCAGTGATACTGAATCACAATTTGTAGCTATGGGCCAGTTATTTTTCATGGGAGTTACTTGGGAACCCCATAATCCTCAAGATTGATGGATACGTTGGAGCTTTCGGAAATGGTGGGTGATTTCAGGTACATGATTGCCATTCCCAGTGTTTTGATACTTCAGAAAAAAAGCAATTTCATCCACCGGTTGTTCCCCAACCTGCATGATTGTGATGAGGCACAAGTTGTTTCTCTCTCGGTTTGGATGATACTGTTGCTGTACAAAATCCGGATTATATACCTCCAACCCGTGCACATCCGCGAAAGGTTTGAACATCCACTTAAACTTGGAGCGACATTTCATCCCAGGTCGTTAGGATAGGCCGGTTGTCAATACATGTCTTCCACATCCGCATGCGTTAAGTTTAGCAAAAGAAAATCTCGGGATGTTTTGGGATGTGACAGTGACCACCAAGGATTCCCACCATTTTGAGTGGGTAGGGTAACCCCCCAACCTACAGCTTCATGACCCCCACTGGTGTTGTTTTAGGATCCCTGCATTGGGGGAAAGCTTGGAGTCGGAGTTGGCTGCCAATGCAACTTTTGTTGGCTCAAGACCTATTTTCCATTAGACAGAACAGCTGTAGATGACCTTGGATGGCATATTGTGGGAACTTCCAAAACCCAAGTTTTTGAGTTGGCAAAATAATCATTTGAAGATTCGTAGTTTTCGCACTTTCCTTAATGGTGAAATTAAAAGGGACCTCAATCAATCTGACTAAATAGTTAACAGATGTTAACCGGATTTCCACTGAAAGCAACCTTTATGAACCTTGCATGTTGAGTGATTGTAATTATATCCTTCACCTAGAATTCCAACAAAAATACCGTTTGGTAGTCATCAACATCAGTTTGGAGCGCCAAATGGAAATGAAGAGGCGAGTCGAACATGCAACATCCAATGCGGCTTGGCATCACTTTGAGATAGTTTCGGTTGGATTTTCTTGCACAAATCACACTGAAAAGTGGGTGACATGCTTGTGAAATCGTTGTGGTTCTCAATATTTCTTTTCTACTTTGTGTAAGTGTATGTAAGCATACCATCTACTGTAATCCTTTGGGACATGAAGTCAACCAATAGTTCAGTAATTGTTAAGTTTCTTGGTTTACCTGTCTCGGCATACCACTAGCAAACTCGACCGAAACAAACGATGGATTCTTTTGGGCTGCTTCTCCATGTTCAAAAACGAGTTTTTGAAATACACATCACCCCACCCCACCCCCCAAACAAACAAATCAAAAAAACAAAATGGATGTTTCCAAAAATAATGGTACCCCCCAAATCATCCATGTTAATAGGGTTTTCCATTATTTTCACCATCCATTTTGGGGTAGCCTCACTTTTTGGAACCACCCATATATGTCCGTTCGGACATCCTGGATGTGATGTCATTAAAAAACCACCTCTAGGAGGTGGAACAATGTCCCGAAGCCTTGAAGATTTCCAACTTTTCAGGACCTTTTTCGGATCTGAGGGACCTGGGGGATAGATGGATGGATGAGTTGAGTTGAGGTGAGTTGAGTTGATTGTTAAGTTTAGGAGTTGATGAAAGAAAATCGTGAATCATCCAGGAATGTGAGAAAGTAAGTTCTGATGGATGATTATCCAATGAATATCTCAATGATACTGGTAAAGCCGAATGTATTAGCAGAAGTTGATCAAATCCTTGATCATTGATCGCGTGTTGTACGTTTGGTTGATTGATGCAGATCAATAAACAAATCCTCCACTTGTAGTGTTAGCTAATGCTTATAGTTATGGCTGATGTCCTATAGCTGACCAGTTGGTAGTTGACCTATGCACTGATTTGTGGGGGTGTTTGTTTTAATATCCTGCATCCAAAGCGCAGCTTTTTCATCCAAGACCAGTCACATCAAATACCGAACTGTTATCATGGGAATCTCAGGGTACACCCCCAATGCTTCCTCCCCAAGAAATAAACACTTATTCAAGGGATTATCCACCTTTTGTCCTTTAATTTAATAGCCTGATTACAAGCTTGTTTCTTGGGGGTTGGGATTTGCGAGATACCCTAAGAACAACCGCCTCATGTCAGTTTGTGATGAAAGTTTGTAATTCACCAAGCACTGTTTCGATGATTTCACCAAGCACGGTAACCGTCTTTGTTTCCTCCCCATCAAAGAACTGGGATTCAACATTTGATGCTTAATAATGAATCCCAACTAAAAGCATCCAATAATGAACTCACAAGGGTTCTTCCAAGACTCTCTAGTAACTTTAAATAGGGCTATGGTGAATGACAAGTTGTGAATTTCACTCAAAATCTTCACAGCAGTTTGCGCATAGTGGCGCTAGCGCTGGGCAAACTCGTCAATGTTGGTTGTTTGTTGTCCTGGGAATCCACTTTAGAAGGGATCCATGAGGAAAAAGTAAACCACCAACATTAGTAAACACCAAGTAACCGTTGGTTGAGCAATGGAAATTGCTAGTCAAATTTTGGGTCTTAAAGCCAGATGATGCTCAGTGATGACCGAATCAATATCCGGGATAAGTATTTGGCAGAACAAATGTGTGTTTGTTTGGTCATGACTTTGAAAGTGACTTGCAAGCAATTGGGTTACGCCAGGAATTCCAACATGGCAATAGTAATAGAAGTCGTCCACCTTTGCTTTAGATGTCCAGCCAGCACTCTTCAATTTATTGGAAGGTTGGTGATATACAGTAACAGTATTGTCCATTTAAAGCTATAGAAAGATGTTTGCTGGGAGGGAAGTGCCAAGTCCAGTGAATATAAATTTGTTCAATGCGGCTGGTACATTGAAGTGGTATACATTGCATGGTATTCATGTAGGCTCTCCATGAGTCAAACTGTAATTGGTTCACTCTCATTTCGGTTGAAGTGATTCGTGTTCCACTATTGGACATGAAATCAGACTCAGACAATGAGTCTTTCACTTTTTTTCAGTCATTTGAGACTGTTCCACTTTTTTGTGTTTGACGTGAATGAATCATGGTTTCAATGGTTCCTGGGAGTATACCTTTTGGATGCAGTCAACGATACGTGCCTTCCAAAATCGCCGCAGGACTTTGGTCCTTCTTCCGAAATCATCGGAGACTTGGCCAAGCAAAGTAAATCAGAACTCATTACCTAAATGATGTTTGGACTAGTTTGTACGATTTGTACATAACTTGGGTTGTACACACCACTTTTTTTTAAGGTTTTAAGTAGCTTATCATCTACCATAGGTGGGTTCCACCGTTATACCCCACTTTACAGACAATGGCTAATCTCAGACATGACAATTAAAATCCAATCATCATGGCAGAGAATAGTGTACTTTGACCTCCAATCACTATATATGTTTTTGCATGTTACTGCTACTGATCAACAGGAAATTAGATGAGTTGATGACATGATGCTATAAAACTGTGTGTCGATTGAACTGACAATGAAGACCCTGTATTTTCAACAAGATAGGCTTTACTTGTACACTGTACACAAAGGGTCAACGGGTCGACGTTACTATTCCCATGTTAGTTAGTCTTACAAAATTGTAAAGTTCTGCACTTCAACCACAGCAGTTTCACGACTCACTCTGTCGCTTGGGGTTTTGAAATCTGCACGTTTCCTGGCTCCGCAGGAAATTGTTTTATTTGAGTGTCCTTTGTTTGTGCCTTGGTGGCAATCAACATCAATCAATGATTTCAGTTGGTGAGTGCAGAGTCACAGTTGTTTCCCTTCAAAACATCGTCCCATACCATACACTCACATTTAAAAGCACATTAATTTAAGTGGTTGTGTCATATTATATTCGTTATGTTCACCTCGACCCTTGCATAAATGATGCAGCGTGCCACCAGTAAGAGTATTTGAGGCTTGGGCATCTTGAATCCCTCATATATGTTCAAGGGTATATATAGTCTATATTTGTAGTATAGTATATATATATATACAATTATAGATTAAGATTAACAAATCACACTTGAACTAGCTGGTGTGTGTGTGTGTGTGTGTGGGGAGGGGTTACTCTATTTGATTACCAAGATCAAACTACTTGTTTGTTTTTCATGACATATTTGCTAATTGTTCCAAGTCAATTGGTGACTGGAAAGGCTTGGCATCAGGGCCAGCAGCCTTGTTGAAGCTCTGAGTCAACTTCTTCAACTTGGTATTTACAGCTCTGGTCCGCAATCCAATTTTCCAGCATTTTGGGTTTGAGAAATTATACTAAGTATAAATATCTCAAAAGGTATATATGTTTTTTATCTTTTGTATATACATATATTTATTATATATATACATATTTTCTCTCATATATGTTAAATAGTTAAATATCTTTAAATATATATATATACATGTTTTTCTCGTATCCCAGGCCGTCATTTTGTTGTTGAAAGGGGTTTTCTTCAATCTACATCCCAGGTTGGTGGAAGAAAATGAAAGATTCCAACTTCAACAGAGCCTCAGAAACACCGTTAGATGGAACATGTTCCCACGCGACCAGGTCACACCTGATAGTTCCAAACCGGGTGGAAATGAAACCAGATTGAAAATAGCTGAAGTTGTTGGAAAAGTCAGACATGTGAAAGCATGGCAACAAAAACTCCATCGAAAACTAAGAATATAGTTTGCTTAAAACAGATGTTGTTAAGCTTCCAACAAAGATGAGTCCCGAGGATCAAGTTCTTTCAAGCATACCATTTTTTTGTTTTGTTTCCGGGAAACATTGAAACTGTTATGTAGTTGTTTTTCCAAAATCCCCAACCTCAAAAAATGGTGATTCAACCTGAACCACGCGTGAATGAAAAAACTCGGTACTAAAGGTGCACCTTTCTCGCGGTGTGGGCGCCCACGTTGCAGCGGAACCACCACGTGGCGGAGGTGGACTCGCATGATGTGTGATTTTTTCGAAAAAACATGTTGGGAAGTTGAAATGAGCGATCATTTTGCATAGCATTGAAAACTTATTTGTGGTGTGTTTCAATTAGATTTTCCAATGTTCACCCTTACAATTAAGAGATATGGTCAAATTTGATTCATATATTATATTTTAATTGGGTGGCAGTTCAACATGATTCAACCACTCACGGATGAAGATCTCCACGTGTGTTGCCAGGATCGGGTGGCAGCAATGAATGCTGAGCTCATGGAGAAATCACCGCAGGAGATTTTACAATGGGCTGTTTCTGGTCCAAATAAGCAGTGATCAAGACCGCGGTTGGTTGGGTTATATATATATATAGGAGATTGTACGTCCAAGCTATATAGGGATTATACTTAAAAGGATTCCTATTAACCAAGCAGTATATTATTGTAATGGCTTAAGGGTTTTGGGCGTTGCTCAAAGGTCATTGAATCTGGCTCCTCCTATGGTGAATGAATTTAAGGGTACTAATACACCAACAACTCGGTGTTATGTAGGATTCATGATTCATGGTGGATTAGAAGAAGAAATGGGAAACACATAATTATCCTGTTCCAATCAACAAATCAACAGTGGATTCGTCAAGGGAAGATGTCAGATAAAAACAAAAGGAAGAGAGTGTTCAAAACGGTCCAGATTTCCCTTCCTCTCATCAGTCATGGTTCCTTCCTTTACAAGCAAAGAGGGAACATATTCCGTTCACTTGATTGATTTCCGAGGAAGGCTCACTAGTCGGGAATCCGATGTTTCAGCACCTTGAGAACAAAAAAACAAAGATGATATCTAGAGATGTATATAAATATTGGTGTTCAATGTTCCATCGTTTTCAAAGGGGTTGCCCTTTGATTCAGGGCCTAAATTGGCAAACTTGGCACTGAAAAATGCAGCAATTCATCCAAGTTTGGTGAGGCAAAGACCATGCCCAAAGGCGGCGTGATTCAATTTAGTGCCATGGATGAAAATATGGACCCAAAAATGGCAAACAAGCAGGACAGGTAAAGTACTCTGAAGATATCAGATGATATTTGAATTGGCTAAAAAAAAAAAAACGTCAATAATTTTTCATGTACTAAACTTCATTTGAAGTAACGATTCGTTATCACTTTAAAGGGAACTTGGAAGCTGTAACTATCGTTCAGCCACTTTGCCATGTCATATATTTTGGTGCTTCTTTCTGAAGCACCTTGACTCTCGACTTCACCTGCCAAGTTTGATAGTTTCGGAGGATAAGGAGCCACGAATTCGGTCGGGACATGAATGATCAAAGTCATCGAGGAAGCTGATATTTTTTTCAGGTGCATGGAAATTCCACATTATTCCCATGCAGAAAGATGGAGGTGTTGAGTGAGATAAGCCTGTGATGTTTGATTTAACATACTGGTTCTTACTATGTGGAAGAAATGCTCCGAAAACTACTCCCCGGAAAACCCACGTGAAAGCTAAAAATGAAAAGGAAAATCATCTTCCAAACCTTCAAATTTTCGGGTCCATCTTAATTTTTCGGATGTATTTTGGTGTGTATATAAATGGTTGCAAGGAAGTTTTTGTTGGAGCCAGACTATACCAGAAGTTTTCCCAACAAGAAACATGTTGATTTTTTTCTCACTGGATTTTTTTTGGTTCTGGCAGAAGGTGGTTTACAGTTGTGCATAACCCCAGAACCAAGAGCAATGGCTGTATCTTCCTGGTTGCCATGTTTTCCTGGTTTTTTCCTACCAACAAATGCTGAGTTTAAGGCTTGTTACCTTCGGCCACCTTTTCAGAGCCGGAAATCTCCACTGTTAGTGGGACAAGCATACGCCCAGGGTATTGTTGCAAATTCTTTCCAAAAAGCCTTATTATATGTTGGTTTGTATTGGCCCCTCTCTATTTCATGGCATGTCACAATTTGCTAGGTCTATGTTTTCTTCATTGCTCAGGGTAGAGTGGGTCAGGGCAAAAAAAAACAGGGATTGACGACATTCGGCTTATCCAATAGTACGAGTTTCACGTTTTTTTTTTCCACCCAAAGTTCCCGCAAGGACAACCTATGTCCTGGCTGTGGTTTAAAGGTTCATAAATGGAATTCTGAAAGTTCACCGAATTTCCTTGGATGTTTCTAGCTTGCTCAAATATAATCCGTAGGCAATGTTTAGAACGATATATTGCGGGAATCCTCTTAAGATGCCGTTTTACCTTTTTTGCTCAGATAATTCATACACTCTGACATTATAGATGTTTGCTACCTTTGTGGGTTACCTCTAGCATACTCTTGCGAATAAAAGACTGTTCAGAGTCTAAATAGTCCCATCCAGTTATTTGCCACGCTTCCCATCCATTTCACGACTGTGGCTGCGTCTTTGCACTGAGGTAGTTTTGGTCCCAGTGGTATGGTGATCATCGACATGCTCAATGAACTTGGTTTCGAATCTGACATTGTTTCCGGGGGTCGGGGGCATAAGGTGTGCTGTGTGGTGCGTGTGTGTATTACGCCATGCTACACTCTGAAAACTAAGGGCTGGAACGTCCAACAATAGATCCATTGAAATTGAAATGTGTGTTTTCTGAACTCACGTTTTTTTGTTGGAGAAATGCTGCTGGAAATGATCCAGATTTATGACTCTTCATCAATTACCCAGATCTTACTCAGCCAATGGCCAACCTTTAAACTTTTGGGGATTACAAATTTAGTGTAGGAAAAACGGGTAAAGTTCAAGCCTTTATTTCATGGTGCCAAGCCAGCAGGACTTTCAGCTTCCACCCGGTGTATGTAGTAATGGTGTTTGCATTAGATCTAATGAGATCACACAAATTGAATGGCTTGAACACTAAATGATAGTGTTTTTTTTTGTAGGTATGTTGTGAAAGTTGCGAAATACGGTTCTCTTGGGTGTCCACTGCAAACATGTGTATAATTTGTTTGGGGGGTTTCAACCAATAGTTTTCAATGAAATATCTCAGTTCTCTTCTCCTTATGCTATGCGAGGGTTTGAATACCATGAAATTCGAAATTGGCCAAACTGTCAATCAGAACTCTGTCGTTCAAGGTCCTGCAAAAGTGGGGTAGCCGTGCATCCAACCCATCATCCAACCCATGTGTTCCAACTATGAAAAAACATGTCCATTGCAAACCTTGAGGTCGGAATCATTTTCTTTGTTTGAGATCTTTGACATTGGTTTGATATGATAACATAAGATTCATCCCATTTACTTCGCAGGATTCAGCCACCATGTGGGAGTTCCTCTTGGACCCGATAAACCTACCCAAAAAGACTGAACCTGAGCAGGCATATAGTAAACTCGAGAATATTCAGCCAAAAAAACAAATCCCATATTATTCCGTATCTTTTGAGGTCTTTTGGAAGAGACACCTGTGGTGATGATTGATACTCTGCACCTTTTTCCTGAAAGCTATGAACACGTGTTGAATGTCACCAAGCGATATCCCAAGATGTAACTTTGGCCAATCAGCAGACCTCAGAGAGGGAGCTTAGTGCCACGAAAAATGAGCTCCAATTGAGTTGGGTTGATTTTGATACCTTTGCTACCCTGTCTTCTAACACCAGGCAAATCAGCATGTTCATTTGATTTCATTTGTACGATGGGTTAGATAGGCTTCAGTTTTCTTTTGTGGCTTAAGTGACAATGCGATGCACTCGAAGAGTCACCAAAAAACGGATCATTTCGGAAGAATGTTATCAGTAGATTCCAAGGTCTAACGCTTTTTGATCTTGTGACAAAATGAGTCCACTCAAAAAGTATAGGTTCTTCGGAATGAATTTCGAAAGTCTTAAGAGTTTGTTCAAAGGCGAGACTCATTTTTAGTGTCAGATGCCTGGGGAGTTTTGTTTTTCTCAATCGGAGGAAGGTACAGATTTTGGCACGTCATTTTGAAGCTTAGCTTAAACTTAATTTTCATGGGTCTTTAATGGCTGAGTGAGTAGTTTATGTATGAACTTTCTTACCTAAACGCCTTGCGAGGGATATTATCCTTATAGTTCTTGTGGATACTTGTACCTGAACAGTCAACAATGACTGGGGCCTTGGGCTGTTTGTCGAAACGCCTCAGGAAGTTATCGATCATTTATCCCAAAGGTTACCAGAAGAGCCAAGAAGCGAGTTTCGATGTGCCTGGGTTCATGTGTTTCGCAGAATTTTGGAGCCCCCTACGATGCAGACAGCTTGAATGCTTGAACGCATGAGGCCCTGGAAGAGACAGTTTCTGAACATGAAGATTTGTCATGTTTAGGTTCACGATGCCGGGATGTTCCGTAACATGTCCGTCCCACTACTAGACAGACTCTACATGTCCATTTTGTGACATGGGGATGATATAAATATATATATATATGTATATAGATGACTTTGTAAACTGAAAGCTCTGAGTTGTTTCAATGACGTGAAATAGTTTGAAAAGCTAAGATGAATCAAAATGAGAGACTCCTGTCATTTGCGTTGCAGGGCTGATATGTTTAGCAAATCGTTGCCTTTCATTATAGATTCTCAAGTGAACATGAAAGTTAGTGACTGTCAGTAGGTTTGCCAGATATTGCATCGTTTATGCGATGGGTGGACTTGCATACGTAACTGGGACAACATCTTCACGTTAAGCGTTCACACAAGATTCCATACATGAACCGTTTGGGATCGGTGCTTCTGACTCCCAGGTGAAAAACCAATCACCGACGTAAAGGATTCAAGCAGAAAACACAAAACAGGAAAGATTATTAAAGCATGATTGCATGGGATGTTCGAAATTCGAAAGATCCTTTTTTTGATCCCAGGAAACGTATGGTAAAGATCTTTGGAAGGAGAACTTCCAGAGGTACCTTGTCGCTTTGAAGGTCGAGTTTGGGGGTTGAAATTAAGGGGTTCATCGTTGAACTTGAAACTAAGATGCTGATTTGTGGTTGTGATGATGTAACATCTTAGGATCGAGGGAATCGAAACTTAAACAAATCATTCAATGTTGGCAAAAATAAATAGTATGTTGAGAAGAAGGTTTGGTTTAAACATATGTGCAAAGCAAAAGCATGAGTTCGGTTTGTCTCTATCAATGATATGTCTATACTTGCTGTAGGATGATTTGATGTGACCATGGTTCCTTTGATTTGCGAGTTTAAAAGATGATTTCATATTATTTGAGATGATCCCTATTACAACAACTTTTAACCTTAACCCTTTTGTGTTGATTGTGGGAAGAACATGTAACTCACATCAATAGAAACTGCAGCCTTGGGGCAGCCACAAAGATGAACATCCTCCCCTCCATGGTAGGGATTTATGATATTTCATTTGGGGAATTTGCTATGAACCAGTGAATAAAATTGGATGCCAGTGAATAAAATTGGATGGGATAGATATGTTTGCTTATTAGCTCTGGTCTAACTGTTTACATGATCCGCTGTGTAGTACCGCGGGCAAGTGCCAAAATTCCTTAAATGGTGTTTGTATCTAGTGAAGCCCTCGTGTTTCAGGGCCATTTTTTGTTGGTCGGTTGATTCAGAAATGCAGAGAAATGCAACTATACTGTATATATAGTGGGTTTTTGTTTTTTCATGGGGAGGGTCAGAATTGATGTTAGAGGGTCAGATGACGATCTTCATCGACGAAGGGAATCCAAAAGGGATGCCAGTGACCACGAGATTACCACCCCAAGCTATGACACCGACGCACTGTGAGTTCGAACCCCCAATTTTTTGTCTGCAAATAAGAAGGCAAGGCTTTTTTGGGGCTCCAAACTCACAGTTGGTGACGGTGCCTATTGTGGGTTTTTCAGTATTCTAGGAAGGAATTCGTTGCGAAGTGACACCATCCATTACCAAAGTCGGAAACTCCAAAAAAATGTTTGGGCACCGACCTAGACCACTAAGTAACTGATTTGGAGACAAATCAAATAATTCATTAAACAACTAAAAACCCAAAGCTTCTGAACAAAAACAAGAAACACCAACCTGAAGATGCACCCAACTTGATTCTCGATGAAAAAGTTGGTTCTTCCGGTCTGGAACCGTTGTGCTGTAGGTATAGTTACCTAACCAAAGTGGAGCCAACCGAACGCGCCTTGCAAATGTTGAAACCACATGCTTGGATCACTGGACGACGACGTTCACAGGGACATTTGCGAGAGAAACTGCAATTAGTGGAGAAGGATGCTGGGAATCTTGGACGTAAGCTTGAATCCAAAACATCCCATGAAATTATGGCAAAGTTTGAATGACAAGTCAGTGTTTCCTTGGATGACAAAGACGAAGGCATAGTTAGAAGTTGATTGTTTTTATTTCAAAGTATTTGAAGGGAATCATTCTCATCTCAAAGTAAACTCATCATGCTGTCGGTTGTCATTTGCCCTTGAATAAGGATCTTTTCCAGATTGCTCTTCTCCATTTCCATTCAAAATAGGTGTGTGTGATTTGTGTGTTTTCAAATTTTACCTACTTACCTACTTCCCCATGTTTTTCTCACCCATCATGTTGTTTTTTGGGGTTTCCTATGGCATTCTTTACCGACGCTGAAAAAGACCCAAGACATGGAGTTTTTTCAATCTCAGGAGGGTGAAGATCAATCCGTTGGCGTACTGGAACTTGAAAGATGTTTGGAAATACATTGAAGAACATCATGCCACTTTGATTGATTCCCATACCATCCCATGGGACGGGGTTGTATATTTTACCTATACATTTACCGTATATAATCAACCAAATGTAGGTAAATATACCAAACATGGAGATGGTATGAGATTGGCATGGATGATCATTGTTTTGCTGTTTTTTTGTTTTGTGTGTGTGTATGTGTATACGACGTGTGCCAGTAGTGTCATTTTGAGGATCGCCTTCCCCCCAGTTTGGGATTTTCGACAGAGGACATTGACAGGTTTGCTTAAGCAACTTAAGCAATGGAATTCGAACAAACATAAAAGGTTTTGTGTCCAGGAAAGTGTTCTGGATTTTGTTGTGGAATATTGGGTGTATTGCACCTTTGTGAAGTTGAAATTTGAAAATTTCATGTACAAAAAAAGCACAGATAATGAAAAAAAACGGCAAAACTGGGTACTGTTGAAACGACAAACATTTATGTTTAATTAAATACACCGGTGCCTCAGTTGTCACTGGTGTCTATGGGGAACGGTACGCTTCTGTTGTGATGCAGCCTGGGAATCCTTACAAAAAAGTTGGAAGGTTGCTGAAAGAATAGGGATAGAAATATTCATGAACGGAGTTTGTTTGTTTAGGGATTAAACAACCATTACCTTAAAAGAAGTGGTAACAATGGCCTACTATGAAATGGTTTCATGTTTTGTATCATCAACAATGCGTAAATGAGCATGAACAAGTAGCACAACGTGATTCCTTTAATTGTTTTTTTTTTTAAGTCAGATTGACATGGCCTTTGCGGTTAGATGATCTGACAAATTTGGTTGGCGGTTGGTGGGTTGGAATGGTAGAAGACTTTAAAATGCTGCCTTTTAAGGTGCGGTTTTTGCCGATCAAAATGGAATTCGAAATTCGGAAAGAACTATTTTACTATAGTAATTATACTGGAATTCCAGATGTTTCATATTTGCCTTTGGACCTGTACTTGGTTCATTTTTGAGAGCTTCTAGGTGCTTAAAAGGGATTGGCTAAGGTGTTTTATGGTTTTCCTATGTACAGTTTCCAACATGCATGAGTTGTATCTACTATGATTATGTATCCCGCTAAAACTGACTCAACTTCAGGCAGCTGGAACCCAGGCTTTCCCTAAAGACGTATATTTTCTATAAGAGTTCTATAAACCTACACATTTCCCGGGACCACGATACATGATTGTAAACTTATCATACATCACCATGAAATCCCATGAGTCTGTCAAACACACAAAACCCATCCAGTGCCAGTGCCTTAGGTTCCTTACAATGCCTTGCATGATCGTGGCTATAGCAGCATCGGAGCACCTTAACGTCGTGTGAGATTGGAAACGCGTACCATAGAATCCTCATCATCGGGATTGAAACCCTCAATTCGGAAGGAGAATGCTAAAGGCAAAGGCAATATTTTATTGATATATGATTTATGATAGATTCATTATCTTATACATTTATATTACAGTATATTTCTTCCCACTGACAGCCAAAGTTACTTCCATCAAACCTATCATGTTACCCCAAGGGGTCAAAATACGCAGTTTTTTTGTTTTACTTGTTTTGTTGCAAAACAAACTATGATTATATAGATGTATTGTTTACACAACTCATAGCAGCAAAATGTATAATGGGACATAATGGGAACTATTAGTGCTATATTTTCTCCCGAAGGTGTATGATATTGTTTTGTTGTGTCAATTATTCAAGCCTCAAAAACAACGGGAGCAGAGAAAACAAAGCAGGATGTCATGAATGAATTACTGTGATCACAGGAACTTATTCTTGCTTTGTTCTGCCAATCCATTTTGTTTCCCAAAAATTAACGCGCGAAAAAAACACGGGGACAAAACACGCCAGCAGCGAAAAGACAACATCAGGATGTCATGAATACACGCCCCATCAATCCGGGTGAAGCTGAACGCGCAGGCCCGGCGAAATGCCCGGGTGCATTTTGGGCGACCGGTCACCCAAAAAAATGGGTGGTGAATAGGATCAGGGAAATATCCCCATAAATGCACGAAGAATTCAAGTTTTGGAATTATAGGAATTTTGTTCAATGAATTTTCACGGATTTTGTGAATTGATTGCAGTTTGTTGAAGGTGGATTCCTGTTTCAATGAAATGTTTTCCTTTGTGCGATTAGTTTTTTCCTTTGTGTAGATGGCATGATATAATACGTTTCACTAAGTATACCCTTTCCAGTTTCAAAATTCGTTCTTGGTCTTATTCGACTTATTTTGTTTTGTTTTGGCAGGCGTTTCACCAGGGATTCCCGTTTCAGTTGCTTGAGTGAGTTGTCCATTTGGGTTTCCAGTCCCGAGGGATTCCTGTTGTTCAATACAATTTTCCATGTTTGTCATCATAATGAGATGCAACAGCCATGATACACCATGATACACCTAAGATTCCATTTCCTTAAACAGAATAAAACAGAGTAATTATACAACATACAATACTATCAATACTGGGTAACAAACCATTCTTCACTTAGCTGCCGGTTTTTTCGGACGTCGCGGACATTTTTTCGGACGTTGCGGGTCCCGGACGTCACGGGTGGCCAGCGGGGTAAACCAACCTTGATATTCCCAGGTTTGTAACCTTTGGTATCCCATCCCTGCAAAAAATGACCCAACAAGAATGACCCAAGAGTTTGTAAGTTGATTAAGGTCTTTCATTGGATTCAATATGTCTTTTCTTTGGCTGGAGATTTGTTTGGCTACCTGGTTACCTCGTAACTCACCATTTGTTTGTAGCTGAGATGATAGAAATTGTATCCTCATTTCTTTGTGTTGTGTAACTTTGTAATTGGAATGCCTTTTGGAGATCCAAGATAAACTTCTACTACTGCATCTAACAAACACAGGAAAGAAACATCATCATATTTACCAAGTAGATATTGTAGAAATAACGAATCTTCCATCTTCCCAGACTTAGATGATCTCTTACAGATGTGGATGATGTATCATCTTTCGGTGGCTTGCAACTCCCGTAAATCATCCAAGTCACCAAAACGATTCATGGCAGGCCGCTTTAGTTCCAGCAAGGAGCCCGGGACCGAGGGGTTGCTAAAACGTTGATGGGCAGCCCCCATCCGGATACCACAAGTTGAGCGATAGGTAGTGGTTATATTAGTGACTCTGAGAGCTTTCTGTGATGAAATTATTCAATGGTTGGATCTCCAATGGTCACTCCCATAGCAAAGCCCTAAATCTAGCTCCCTACTCTAGATGTAGCTGTATCTCCTGGATGTGCGGGTGCCTAAGTCTATCACATCACATCCAACAATTTAAGTGACCATGTTTGATCACACACTGGAGACGTGTTTTGAAGGCCACTTCTCATTCCTAACAAATGTGTGATAGACATCAGACGTTTTTTGGAGACAACGTTGTATAAGTACATACAAACATGTACTGATTCATGATTACTGTATATATATATATATATTTAATATTTGTATACACATATATATATATATATTTATATATGTATACATATACAAACTCACACATCAAGCACGCCACGCATTCTTTGTTTTGGTGAAGGCTAATTTCGTTTGACTTGCATTCCAGGAGACGGAATGTGGGATGCATACTCACTTGACGCGGCTACGAGCAGCGAAACGACAGGTGAGTTGTGGCTTTACTTCCGGGCTCCCCTGATGGAAGTTGTGATTTTCTGGTAATTATTCATCAGACATTCTTGAAGATACTGTTATTGGAGTTTGTTAATCACCTGGGATGTATTAAGCCTGTAAATAGGTTGGGGCAAGGCACCTATTCACAGTGTGGGACATGATCCATATGGACAATAATTGGAAGCGATGAAGCATGCGGCAGTATATATAGCTAGATTAGTTCATGAGTTCAGTGATGTTACGCGATGTTGGGTAAATTCATTAATCTAAGTACAAGTAGGTGAAACAAGTCCAGTGTGATTAGCAATTTCCATGTACTTCAATCAACCCCTTAGTAGCATTTGCTATAGATGACTTGAATTGGAAATGAAGCTTTGTGTGTGACTGAAATATACAGGTTTTTCTTGAGATGCGGTGGTGGTGAAAATGACAGAAAGAGCTTTAGCAACAACACCATAGTTATCATAATCTCTGCCGGTAGACTCAGCAAACAGGAGTATTGATAGGTGTGTCTTAGTGGAGAGACTCATCAGCGAATCATGGGCAGTTTCGCGCCGTGAATGGATGAGAGAGTTTTGGGCAAATGCAATGGGGTTCTAGTTGTATCATGCCACTCCTACACGTTGTCAGTCATTTTCTTGCAAGTCAAGCAGTGGACTTGCAAAAGCCACCATAAGGAAACACCCAAGGAATTTTGTCCACTTTCATAGGCGGATCCCAAGCAAGTTTTTTCCCACCATCTGGGCCAAGGCAAAGTATCGATTGAGAAACTTCATTTTGACAATGGGGAAGTCATATTCAATGTGCAGGTTGGCGCACCAGTGGATGATGATGCGCCACATTTGCTTTGTGATGCTTGTTTGGAGGACAGATGACCGAAGATTCGTCGATCCGTCGAACAAATGCCACCAAGAGAAGCCAGCTGATACACTCCAGAGATTTGACTAATGGATATGAAACATCATGGTTTCTGGAAACTTGAACATATTACAGTATCAGTGTAGCATTTTTTTTGGTATCCCGTCAGGCGTGCATCATGCCAGGAGGTACTTTCGGAATAGGGAAATCCCTTGTTACATCGCCAATTTCTGGAATAGGGAGCTTGCATTGGTGACATGCTATAATTCATGGATGTGCAGTTTGGTGGGACTTCAAAACATATATTGGTCAAAGTAGGGTAGAACTGTTGAAATAAAGTATAATTCACGCAGAAGTGTGTTTGCCTACAGTTGTAATAGTTGGTGGTTTCCAATAAATGAATAAACATGACGATTACTGGCATGGATATAATCCTGCACCTCTTGATGTAGTGAGGATCCCATTCATTATAGCGTTTTCACCACCCCAACTGATGGATTGTGTATGTTTTGTCATCCTCTAGTACTGGCAAAAGCCCGATATCTCACAAGGAACCCCCCCACAAACCATTGTGCCAAAT
The DNA here is from genome assembly GCA_000507305.1 of Breviolum minutum Mf 1.05b.01. Classification (NCBI taxonomy): domain Eukaryota; class Dinophyceae; order Suessiales; family Symbiodiniaceae; genus Breviolum; species Breviolum minutum. The sequence continues at coordinate 18,454 of DF241339.1, read as the reverse complement.
CTTCCCCTGAATCTTCCAAAGGCTGCCAAAAATGGATGTTAAGGGTGGTTGTCAAAAAAACAACACCATCCCTTAGGGTTCAAGCAGCACCCGAACTGGAAGGATGTTTTGTAGATGAATTTCCTTTCCGTTTCGGGTGCGCAGGTCGATAATCTGAACTTTGAGGAGCTGGTCTTGAAGACCAAGTAACTTGCTTGACAACGTGCAACGGTTGCGTTGATGCTTTGTGATCTATACAACTAAGTTGTTGTTTTTGGAAGCAGTTCCACACCAGGATTGAAATTGGGGATTTATGTTTTTTGTTTGATTCTTATCAAAAATGTTCCTGCCTCCTGCTGGTCCAAGGCAAGACTTATTGCTCGAATTTTATTCGCCGATGTGTGGTCATTGTACTCATTTTGCACCGAGCTATGCACAAATTGCACAACAGCTGGGGAAGAACGGAGATGCGGTGGCTGCACGGATGGATCTCTATCACTACGAGGTACCAATGGGTGAAGTTTTCGATTAGGTGATGTCAGTTGCTGGATTGATAGGATTTTTATCTTTGACAAGAAACAAGACGAACTTTTGACACTTATTCTAGGTGAGCTTCCCCCATTTCATCACCAAACATTTCAGGTACCTACCATGGAGGTATGTACACCTATGTAAGGCTTATGTAAAGGATAACCCCCCCAAAAAATAGCCTTATAAGGTTCAGTACCTCCGTTTTAGGTACCTGAAAGTCTCGTTGAAAACTCAGGTGTCTACTTCCAAGAGTTGATGAATGATGTGAAATATGCTCAAGCATGATGTAATGGATGGAAATATACATGCTATTTCAATCCATCTCATATGAGCAATGAAAAAAACCTGGTTATTTGGTTGGTTGGGTTATATAGGGAATTATACTACCCAGGCATATAGGGATTATTATCGAAGGAAGTTTAAATAGAAACTTCCGACAATATGGACAGTTGAAAAGCAGAGTAGAGTAGTCAAGTCAGCAGAAAGAAGATGCAATAGCGCGAAAGTCAGAAGAAAGAAGATACATCCGCGCCAAATGTTAGAGAAGTCGCGAAATGCTGTGTTTTTTCAATGATTCGTGTGTCGGGTCAGTC
>DF241339.1:0-17046 GCA_000507305.1 Breviolum minutum Mf 1.05b.01 | reverse complement strand
AGTCAGTCAGTCAATAGGTCACTTCATCACTTAGGCAATTACTCGGTTAATCAGACAATCAATCAGTCAATTAGTCAGTTAGCTAGTTAGTCAGTTGGTCAATGTTTTTGCTTTGACATCCGTCACTCACAGCAATCAATCTCTCCTATACGTTTCCTATTCTTGAAACTTCCGCCACCGCCTTGTGCGGTACTACTGGTAATCAACCGTTATAAGGATCCCTATTAACCAACCAGTATAAGAACGCTTTCATGTTGTTCACTCGTTTGGAAGATACTTCGACTTCACCTCTTGGAATCAAATCCATACGGTAAGGTTTCTTAGTGATTCAAAAGGGGGGTGTCCGATTGGTTGTAAGTTTGGTATAAGATTTGGCCAAATGATAGCAACATCGAGTGAAATATTACTACAGTTGTTTAGGGTATGTTTGGATAGGGAGTATATGTATATCCTTGAATTTGAGTGATATTTGGCTCGGTCAAGGGTGAACTATTACGATTCACTCGGCGTTATCATATTTGCAAAATAGACATCTATGATTTATCAACATGACATTCAATTGCTGGGTTTTACTATCATTGGTTGTTCAATATCGCTTATGAATTGTTTTTCTATGGGTTGAACCTCATATATTCAGTTGGGAAATATTTATTTTTGGTTCGCCCCACCAAGGCACCATCTTTGTGATGCAGGAATTTTTGCCACCTCAAAAAGTGAATAGTAAGGGCATCCCAGATGAAGTGAACATGTGTGAATTATTCTCATTTCAATGGACTTGGTTTTAGATTTAAATAGTACTACAAGTAGCTAGTAATTACCAATGTATCATCAGCAATATGGCTTTCCATTTTCATCTTTAGGTAATTCCAGATTTGTGAATAAGCTAATTTCACCCTGATGCAGATAGGGGACAATTTTGTGTACCATGAACGGATTTTGCTGGCTGAGAACTTGAAGGCATGCAAGTTTTTCTTGTTCCTATACACCCTGGACCTCAAACAAAACAGAGGCTTCGGAGATTGAAAAAGTGACCCCCATTAAAAGAACACAGAAACATGAAACATCATGAAACACCTATCCAAAATGTTCACCCTTCATATTTTGAATTGGTTCTAGCCATTTTGGCATTTGTTTTCATAGAGTTGCAGCATTGCATGGATGATTTTTCAACCACCGGAACGACTGGTCCATCGTTTTTGGCCAGCTTCCGAAGTCTGCCAAAGATGCGGGCTTTGTCACTTGGATCGGATGGGGTGTTTGGCTCGGGTTGTTTTGGTTGGTGGATTTATATGGATTTATATTCAAAGATTCATCCCTACCCATGGGATTATTGAAAGACCGTGGAAAGAAATCAACCAAAAACAAAAGGTTCTTTATTAGGTTTGGATTTTTTGCATATTTTGTTTGTTTGCTTCGCATGAGGGTTTCACAATGGGCTGTTCGCTGTCTTTTGTTGAGGTTTTTTTGTGTTTCCAATAATGTCATTCTTCAAAGCAGATGCAACTTATGTGTGTATCGCATACATCATTGTAGGAATGTGTTTTCATCAGTGTGTGTGTGTGTGTTGTGTGGGTAGCTTAAAAAGGTATGCCAGTATATCTCTACAGTGCACATATTCTGCCCTAACGGATGGTAAGTTCAAGAAGCTAAAGTGGTCCCATGACATCTTTGGCTTTCCATGATATTTTGATAGAAGAAATCCTGCTTTGGTAATTGCAATATTAGTTTGGTATGTTACTGTTTGGTAATCGTAGTGATTAAAGGGATAGCATTTAACATTTGTACTATTGTAACTCCCATTTGTTTGGGTGGGGGTATTAATCATGTTCAAACATTAGTTAATAGATAGTTTATCCCTGTTTATCCCACCATATGAGTGATATAGTATGAGAGACTTTAAGTGGTGATCGCCAGAGTCGTTGTCTTGAAACCATCCACGTCGTAGCACACTGAGGAGATCGCAGGTTTTCCAACATTGATTTTGGTCAGACCCACAAAGAAAAACCTGAAGCTGATCGCATATCCTCACTGGAGGAGTGAATTTTCAGCAACTGTTGGGAAGATGGTGCAACACACCGTTTCATGATTTGACTAATGGTTTGTTGCTGAGAGATGTTGGTGATCTACTATTACACACATATTTGCAAGGGGAACACCATTTTTTTTTTGGGGGGGGGGGGTAATTCTTAGGGTGGTAAATTACAAAGACAAAGACCAGCCACAAACTAAAGAATAATTGTCATCCCTCCAATTTGTACTGGAAACTTGTGTCCATGTGTTGAATTCCATTCATCCTTCTTGAGAAGGATGACATTTGTTACGTGAATCATTTAGTATCATACTCATCTTTTCCCTCCCGCAAGAATATGTCGATTTTTGAAAGAATATGCTATCTTTGAAAGAGTTGCATGCAAAAGTGTCATATATGCAGATTGTTTGTTCTCAAAAACTGAAAAACTGTCGATTTTCTGAAACAACAAATATTTACAATGCATGAAAACGAAGGATGTTGTTAAAACGCGCGATGTCCAATCCTGCACGAGTTGAAAATAGTCATCCCACCTTTTTAATGACGGACCTTTAAATGGGTACATAGTAACCCTACTATTGGTTTGATGACCATCCCCTAGCACAATGAACCAATGGGAATTTGGACCAACCGCTCAACAGGAGAAATGTCGAGTCAATCTTGGCATGGGTCAAAGAAGAAGTGGCCAAACCAATACCCTAAGCCTGTTTGGTGAAGATCGGGTGGTGGTTGCGGTTCACACTGTGGCTTTTTCAGCCCCTTAAAAAAATGGATATGGTTAATCACTGTGCATGTTTTGGGCATGTGTTGTTCAATATGTTTTGAAAAGTTGACGCAAAAACTAGGAGGCCAGATACATCGATATATATATATATAAATGGCGATATGTCTGTTGCTTTTTTCAATTTCAACTGAATGGTTGAACCACCACCTGCTGTTTCAACACACCATTGGAACACTCTTGAAGGGGAATGTGCTGGAGAAGCAGGGTGTGTTGAAATCTTGACATTTTGGAATGTTCACCTTTAAAATGGGACAGAGAGTGAAGGACCAAAAAGGAGGTCTGTTGCGTTTCGGCAGAGTATCAGCGTCCGTTTTTTGTCGGTTTAATTCTGAGATTTCTTCGAACTCGCTTTATTTTGGGTTGAAGCTCAGAAGTTTTTGGTTTATGAAAAACTCCTGAGAACATTGACCCCTTTTTTGCTGTGAACTCAAGCTTCATTTTTTTTGGAGGTCAAATAATCCTTGCAAACTCGGATGGTTTCTGGGTTCTCGCCAATATACACATTTGCTATAATACAGTTGAGGATATATTATGTGTGAGTCATTTCGACTCCTCCCTGGTTTGGCCTCCTTCGCTCTCTTCGGTGTGATCATACCCTTTTCGGCCAAGTGTCGCAGCAAAACAAAAAGGCAGCAGGTCCGAAGGCGATGTGACCAGTGCAAGAAAGGTCCATAGGATCCATGTATGGTATATTTACCTACATTCACCATCAAAAATCAAGCACATCCATACATTGATCCTATCAGTATATTATACTTATGTAAACACTTATCTTCTGGGATCATGTCGTTGTTTGTATGGTTACTTGGGGATGATTCATTACCCATGAAGATCTGGATCCACAACTTGTTCGCAGAACTTCGTTTGGGATGTGAAATCCAACAATGGCGTCCTTTCAGGTGAGCCAGTGATCCAAAATCCATGTATTGAGATTCCATGTTCTTAGTCAACTTGTCAACAAAAAATGCATAAACATATAAGCTAACAAAATGGGTCACATCTAAAGTTCGAAAAGCGGAAGCCACAAATTAAGTGGTGATTTATTTTCTTGTGTTGGAATGTCACCTTTCAATCCCATGCATATTTCACGCTTCCAGTTCACATGACATGAGAAAGGTCGGTCAGAAATCCCCACCCCCCAAAAAAGACATTATTTTTTCAAGTTGGTGATCCACTGTGATTTCAAATTTTACATAGATTTTTGGTGGGATGTCCTTCTTAAGTTGTACCTGATTTGTTTTTTTCTGCATCGCAATGTCGACACCCGTGTTTTTTGTGAAAGCTTAGCAGCTCAGAAGCTCCAGAACAAAATCATCGGTTTGACAACTGCTCCAGGTCGATTTTTGAAAGGTAGGGAAGCCTATAAATCCATGTGAATATGTCTACCCCTTCGAAAACTTTTTGGACCTCTTTTGAAGCCAATTTAAGGAGACTCCAAATTTTGTTGTTGGGCAAGGGGATGAAACCGCCTCGTAGTTTTGTTTTGCTCCAATCAGACATGTTCATGTCTAGCTTGTTTTTAGACATAATAAGACCAAATACCAGTACTTCCAGATTTTCTAGTGATTTTGGGCCATGTAGATGTAGTTGCACTACCTTCAAGCAGGTATTGCTGAAAGTCTGATTTCTTTGAGCTGGGTTTCGGGTGCAATAGTGATGTCCAGGCTTTGTTGGTTTGCTACAACATTCGGAAGCCGAAGACCCAGCTTTTGGTACCAAGTGGTAGGTGGTAAATACATTCCACCATGTATCAATTATATGTATGATGTATCTATGCTCCCTACCACCTCTCACCAGAACTACAGTAGCTCAAAAGCAGGTACCAAGATCTTTTCCAGTTGGAGAATGCACTGACTGGATTTCCAAGCCCACATTTGGACAACAATACCCAGATGTTCAATTAATTTGAGAGAAACAGAAAACACAACCGATTAGGATGATACAAGAATGGATTTTGGGCTCCATAACATGTTCTACTCCCGCAAGTACCGGAAAATCTCTCAGAATTCCTCAGGGATGGGGAAATGCCCATTCGTTTAGTAGTGATCCTAGAACTTGTAATCTAAATTACTGGAAGAATTCAATAGGAGTTATATGGAGATATAGACTGAAGCCTATTTTCCTTTCCCAAATTGCAATGAAACATTCACAGATACTAGTCCGGTAAGTCCCAAATATATCAGGGCCTTCCCAGTCTATCAAGAGTTTCATTGCCAAATTCCATGCAGGTAAAGACTTGGAGCCTGGAACTTGCGGCTATCAAAATGGATCCAATGAAAAAGTTGGGACCTGCAGACCTGCATGGTGGCCTGGGTGATGCTGCACCAAATAATGAGCAAATGCGTCATTTGCTTTGGGGTAGAGCACTTGCCAGATACATTTTAAATCTAGATGGAGATTTATTGTGTATTGCAATATATTGCAGGATTTGTTTTGCAAGATGTTCGTCCATCATTACGATGCATCCGTAATCCTTCAGGTTTGCAATTGAGTTGGGGAACCTTTGCAAAGCTGCCCCCATACCCAGAACTTCAGTCACCACCAGGAATATTACATGTTTAGTAGGGAATCCCGAACTAAACCTTTATTTTTGCTACAGTTACTGGCTGGGAAGTGGAAGAATTTATTTGTGCTACGGTCATGTAATCATGACCAGGTCATCCCTGGTTTTAGCCGACACGTGGATGTTTGCTTGGTTGGTTGTGGCTGTGCGATCGCATGATGAAGTCATGAGTGGAGTCTCAGAGTGCTGATGTGCAACCGTGAGGACTCGAAAGCTAAGGTAAGTCTGAGATCAAAGCCCCGCATGTTTCGTGATTTTGAGCTTGTGGTTATTCCGGTTCTGGCTGCGATTTATGGTGGTTGGGGTTGTTCATCAATGTGTTCAGCTTCTTGATTCTATTTTGCTTTCTAGCTGGTAAGTAGTTTCAAACAATTTCAAATGTTTGTTTTTTTTGGGGGGTAACGGTTTCCAATTTGACAAATATCTCTTTGAGGTCTGGGGGCCTTAACCTACCTGGTGTCCTTTCTTGTCCCTTTCAACGCCGCTAACGGATGTTTTCGTTGGTCCAAGGGTTGCTCGAGCATTGCATGATGAATACAGTTTGGTCTCAGAGTGCTGATGTCACCTGAAGACTTTCGATAGCCGAGGTAAGTCTGAGATTCGCCGGGCTTGTGGACAACAACCCCTAAAAAATGGTGGCAAAGGGAGACGATCCCCGACTTCCTTTTGTTTGAGAGGGCCTATTTTGCAGGTGCGAAGAAATCTTTCAATTTACCGAGTTTAAACATTTAAGCATTAAAGCCATGTTTGTAACCTCCACATGTTTTCTGGATAGAATACTATAGTCTAGTATACTTTAGTCACATAGTATAGTGTAGTTGGGAAGCTCATAAGAATCAACTCAATAGTCTAATGAAGTTGGCCCTCCCACGAGGAAAAAACACAAAACTATATAGTTGGTATATCCATATTTGTGTTAGTATGTTTATATATATCAAGTTTGAGTACACCGTACACACCCAACATGTGTCACCACATGTTTCTTCTCCTTTGAGTTGTTTTTTTCAGAGGGTTGTGGCAAGGTTTACCTCGGGGCCTGGAGTCGTTACCACATGACATTACTTTGGATACCTTTTTGGGTTTGGGGGGGCATGATTTCCTGACAATTTTTTGTTGAGCACTTGGCACTTCCAGTATGTAGATTTGCCCATTCAAGCATGCACTCAGAGGATACGTACAATTTATTGATGTGTAAACATGTATTTATAGATACATTTATCATATATTGTAACATGTGTAACTCAATGAATTAAGCAAAATGTCTCTCAAAGCGAGAAACAGTCCAATATTTCCAGATCCTTCAAACCAACATAAGGCCTACTAGACCCATCAACTATCAAGACGCCAAGCAGGTTTGTAGACCATGGTAATTTGAGTAGGTTCTTTTGGTCAGAAGCCACCCAGAATATTGTCTTCCCTTTGCCCGCCTGTTCGCCATGGCGGGCCTCTTTGGAAGTTTGAATGAGATACTTGGTGGAACTGAAAAATTGAGTCAATCATTGGATGCCCATTGGGGTTTAAATTCAATAGCAAACATGTTGCTTCTTTCATGTCGTGGTCTCTCTCCACCAAGGGTTGATATTAGTGTTTTGTTTGTTTTGCTGTTGGGAATTTGGGAGTTCCAAAACTTTGAAACATACCCGTCTTGCAAATGTGGTGTTCAACAGTTGAGATATATGAAAGGTGATTGCAACCACATTCGCGAAATTGAATTGGTGTGATTGACCAGATTTTGGAGGGCTGAAAATAGATATTGTTGTCTACTGTGGTTATCCAAAATTGTGGCCCACCCCAAACGTTAGATGGTTAGCTACGGATATCTCAAACAAAAACATGATGATGAACTGTACTAGTTTCCCTGCGTTGTTTTGTTACCAGGTTGTCATACCAGGTCCTTTCGTTCCACAGTTGCATTTCCAAAGATGATTCATGATGATTTATTTTTACTCCTAGGTCTGCTAGTGTATCGCAGGCATTCTTAGAGACATTGTAAAGACTCGTCTCCGTTAATTTTGGGGATTTCTGCATCACTCCCATTTTGAACAGCATTTCGTGCTTTCACTGATGGCTTTCCGCGACAGATGCAGTGAGTCTGAGGAACCAAGTGCTGCAGATTTTGTACTTCTTACCTCCGATAGATGCGATTCTCATCATGCGGGCTTCCAAGTGCTTTGACGTGAAGCCGATGTGAAAATCTAACGCTTCGTTTTTTGCTCGTAGAATCGTTGGGTCTGTGAAAAGAAAACATCGATGAAATGAACAGCGTTCCCTTCGGATCTGAAGAATGGAATTCGGAATGCCAAACAATGATCAAACATGGACGGCTCCTGGGTTCTTTTCCAGGAGGTGATCTTCAGGTTTTCCTTCTGTGGAATGCGTTGTTTGCCCTTGCCACCATCCAAAGGTGTAGATAGAATATGGAATTGAAATACTCCGTACTCCCAAAGATGTATCTCCACATCTAATGAAAGTGAACTATTAGACTATAAGAGCTTTTAATTTCCATTAATATTTGCAGATCACTGTGTAAACCTTCCACTTTTAGTGGTGGAGGAGGATCTACTATCACCAGGGTTGAAGGCTGTTGGGGGTTGTCAGGAATGACACCTTTGCGGCGGTGATGGAAGGCTATTGGGAGCATTCTTGCAGGCGGGGATGCTGATACCCTCAAGACAACGGTGTTTTTGCTGTCAGATTTGGAAAGTGAGAATCTACGAAGGAAACGGTCAAGTAACTGTTGAGGAGGGGAAAAGTAACACATCAGATTAAAACAAAAACTCGGTTCCTGACAGTTCTTGATCCAAAAACGTGGAAGTTGTTATTTTTTTCGGAAATTTGGACACCTTGGAACTTTGGTAATGATGTGTTTCCAGAAAAACTTGGGAAAAAAGAACACCTCACTGGTTTTCCCCAGTAGCATGAACCCCTTGGCTAAAACCCCCCATAGGCTCGGCTGTTGGCTGGATGAGTGATGATGAGTGAGTGTTTAAATTGGGTTTACCCATTGACAGCTTTGTAAGATGTCGATTTTGTAAGAACATCAGTCCCCCAAGTAGGTCGATTGGAAACCAAGCTAACTTCCGCATGAATGAGTTGCTCGTGTTAGTCTTGCAAATATTGTCCCTGATGTCAGGTGGATAGAAAGACCGAAACATCAGGTGGATAGAGACGATAGAGAGACCGAAATTAAGAAACTGGTCCTGTTCAGGGAAGAAATCCGGATAACCCCCGTTTATATGGCCAAAATCCCATGATTTCTTGTGTTTTCATTTATCTCAACTCGTTCATTAGATTTCTTCCATCAACTAACAGGAGGCCTTCCCCAAAAGGAAACAAAATTTTCCAACCCCAGTGTTTCAGGTGCTATGTTAGTTTCAGGGAGTGTGTATTTGTTACTCGAGACTGTAGACTTGGATGATCATTTAATATAACGAAACACGCGCGCAAATGAGTTTGGGGGCTTAATCTAATCATTATCATTATAGTTTTCTGAATAAATTACCCGAACTATAGGTTGTTCATTTGTTCGTTCCAACACTGATCATTCAGGTATATAATTAAGTAAGATTTGATTTTAGGTTAAACGTTCTTAAGATTCCTAACGCCAGCGTCCATCTCACCATAGCAGCAACCACCATCAGGCGTGTCTTTGATTTGAAAGTAATGGAAGGTGCTGATGAAGAATCTTGGAGCAAACCATCGTGAGAAACTTGAATGGATGCGAATGGTTTGAAGCTACCCAACCCGTGAGAAAAAAAGCAACATGTTGCTCCTTGAAAGGAATATGGCTGGTATGGAAAGTGTGTGAGAAAACTGTTTTTGGCGCGGGGAATGGTTTGTGTTTCATCTTGATGCCCGAAATCTTCCTTCATCTTTCTTCGGACGGGTCCCATTCCGCGGGCAAGTTTGGCCAAGAATCCATAAAATCACAGAGTCATTTGACCTCAACTGAAATGCTGATTGAGTAAGGGTACTCTTCCTAAAAACGCTCTCAAATGGCTGTTATGAAAATAATCCAAGATCTTTGTGTCTGGCATCGTGGTAGAATAAAAGTCGTGCTCAGAACATGGAATTGCAGGGAGATCCTCCTCTTGAAAGAGATGGTCCATTACTTTCAGGGTCGAATCTTTTTGAGGGAATTTGGAATCACTACAATAAGCCAAAAAAATCATATCTATCATCGATCCACCTTCTCAACAGTTTGCACCTGCAAGTGGTTGGTTCTATGTATCTACAGCCGACAGTGGGTTTAAGTAAGCAGGAAGTGGAGTGTTGGGTGTGTTGACCTGCAAGGAATCAAAGTTTTCGCACAGGCATAACAAAATCAGGAAGAACAATTCTGTACTATGGAGGCGCTATATTGGATGTACCACTTGAACATACGAGACATGTACCAGAATTCGACGTTAATCCCACAATGTTCAAAATATAGAGAGTGCATGTTATCTGTTTTTCCTGCCCTGATTGCTTCATTGGGGTCATCGATCACCATCATACATTGACCATATCATCCAAGGATGACCAATTTCACATCTCCAAATCTTCATCGATTTGTGTGTTTCGCCTAGGATTCAGTTTCAGCACCTGGTGGTGGCTATGCTACTGGCGAGCTCCAAAAAAAGGTGGGTCTTCCCCTCAAACCTCATAGAAATTTGCCAGATGTTTGTAGCTGAAAAGCAAAGCACGGGCAAGTTTAGGTGAGCCTTGAGAATTTTGAAAAAACACCCAAAACGTCAATGTTGCCTTGGTGCCAGTTTGAATACCCACAGATGTCACAGATCTTTGAGATCTTTTTTGGGATCAATCATTTGGAACGCCAGATGTTCACGCTGCAGCTGCACTCTCTTGATTTCCTTGGAATTCTTTTCCAGGTGATGTTTGAACATGGCTATCATGACTAGTCATCACAATTATATAAATCACCATTTGAGGAATATGTTTGGAGTTTTTTTTGTCAAGTAAAGTAGTCCTCACCTTATACTTCATGGTGGTTTCAAATATTCTTTATTTGCATCGAAGCCTGGGGAAATGATCCAATTTGACGAGCATATTTTTCAGATGGGTTGAAACCACCAAAATAGTATAAATTCATATCCATAAACACTCATATTCACCTTACCTACCTACCTCCCAGGTGACCTCATGGCATAATGCCTTTAAGAGTTGGCATGAGGTGCATGGGAAACCGAGTTTTCCCTCCAAAAAAATGGCCGGAATCCATTGGGGTGATGAATTATTATTGTTGTTAATGTTGTTATGTGATTATGAACGTATTAGTATTTTGTATTATTAGTATTGTTTATTATTAGTATCATGATTATCATTATTATTATTATTGTGTGTTTGCTTCAAGTGCTGAATCAAAACACAAAGGATGGCAAACATATGAGATAAGTACTGCAAATAGGATGGGGGGAAGTTGTTGGAAGTTTGAAAAACTGTGAGCAAGTTGGTTTGGCATGGTTTCTATGCCTTCCAAGTGGCTGAAACCAGCCAGCTTATTTGGCTGCAGCAACTTCTGTAGATACTTTGCTGTAGAAATCACCGACAGAACGAGACATTATATTACGTATTGTCCGTATTGTGTTTTTTATACTTGCACCATTTGGACTTCTATTTGCAGACACTAGTAATGCTTTAATTTTAGTCAATCGGCATTGATTTCCCTTTGAAAACCTATACAAAATTCACCATGACCTCAACTTCACTGACTGAAAACAAAGCCAAGTCTACACCGCCAATCCGGTCGATGCGAGGCCTTTAACGAGGTCAGTGCGTTCCATGCCGGTCGTACCTTGCGCAGTACACCAACCAACACCTTGCCTTCGTGTCGATGGGTGATGGTGTGGCGGAGGACGAGTTGACTGACCGGCCGCGGAAAAAAAAACGCATTTACCCTACATGTTGTTTATTTACTTTTTTTCAAAATAGTGGACATGTAGGTAAATCTACCATACATGGATCCTATATGGCTTAGACAAAATCGTTTTTTTGGAGGGAAAGTTCCGAGGCTGCAACCACATTCACCACAAGAGAGCTGTGGTTGCGCATTGGAGACACAAAACCCAAGACAAGATCCAAGCGATAAAATCATGTGGTTGGTAATCAAAACATCTAGAAACCAGCTCTAGGTGTTCAAGTGTTTTAGTTGGTAGAGTCTTGGGGATGCCTAATTTCATGATTTCGATATTGAAAGGCAACTTCACATGATGTTTCACAAAGGGAAATCCCCACAACATGCTCCCTGAAGCCAACATGATTTGCAGCTGAAAATGAACTGTTGAAGGAAAACTACTTTCCTTTCCTTTTAGGAGGATTGGAAAGCATTCTGCTAGGTGAGTTGGAACATACCCAAGACCGGAATCGTCGAAAAAGCTTGAGAAGGGATTCCTGGAATCATTTGGGATATGTTTCGGGGGATTCCTGGAATATGTTCCCGGGGCTTACACCCTAAAAGTTCCAACGGCGAAAGCCACTGAAAAATGATGGGAAAGGAAGACGATCCTTCCCTTTTGGCTAAGGCAAATTTTCAGGTGCGAGATGATAAACTTCAAAGGGTGAGGCTTATGTTGGAGGTTTTTGCAGGTTTCTTTTAGTTATTTGCCACATCAATCGGTGCAGAAATTGCGTGCATCTTTGCACTGCAGGATCAAGCGATGGTTGGCCAAACAAGAAGGAGGGCGTCACATCCAAGCGAGCTTGAGGAAAGAGGCCCCCGAAAAAATTGACCGTTGGCCCTTGGTGGGATATTATTGATTTGAATATCTAGTATAGATATATGTTTGAATATATACTCTCTCTCTCTTCTCTCTCTATATTTATATATATTTATAAATTTACATATACACATATTGCGTTCTATTTGAGTAGAATTATATTAGATACACAGCGATGGACTAACACACCTCACCGATCCGAGGCCACCGATGTGTCGGAGCTCGAAAAGATGGGTGCCCTGCCATCAGCATGGAGACTCAGGGGGGTAGCAAATGTTGGGATGTTGATATAGCAGGGGTCATTAAATGCCACCCATTATTTTCGGGATGATCAGACTTGATGCAAATATCTGGTGAATATGTTTGATAGATTTAGTTTATGATATAGTGTGTTGCTTGGGTTGGTATCGTATAGGAATGACCCCTGTATAGTCATTGCATTTATGATTTTGAAAGAGTTTCGTTGGGCTGCAGATGATGATACCTGCGAAGATCTCAAACATTTGGGGCACGAAAACCCCTCCCAACAAAATGACTTCAATAGATGGTTACTTGATCTTAGGAAAATCACGTTTTTTTTGGGGGAGTGACCCATAACTGGGTGGTGTGATGTGTAAATTAAGCTTGGCAAGTTCAGTATAGCTTACCATGCACATTTTCAACATCTCATGCCTACAGCTTGGGCTGAGACTCTCAAGCTGCTGCTGGCTGATTGAGGTAATTCAATGCTGGCGCTTAGTAGATGGACAAGATCTTCCTTTAGACCCACAGGCGGGCAGATGGGTGGGCAAAGCCAAAAGGAGAATCTCAAGAAAAGACAGACAGCCTTAGAGCTCCCTTAGGGAAAAAATGTTACAGGCATTCTTGGGCGAGAGATTTTCTTGTTTATCTTACAAATTCAAGGCTTCATGTTCAAAGGGAATGAAGAACACTTTGGTCATAAGGGATTCAACAAACCGGCCCGGACTCAAAATGTGTTGGGTGACGTTTCCTTTCTCTTCATCACTGGGGAGGTGAAGACAGATTGACCAACTGCCAAGAGGGTTGGAACATAGGCATGGGGACTTCCATACGGTTTTTGTTCAATATACTTTGTCAAGGACAGAGAGTTGGTTTGGTAATGTTTGGTCGCATTTTTCACTGGAGAACCCAGGCAAAAAGTATATTTGGTCTTGGTATACAAGCAAAGGTAGATTAGTAGGGGGTTTATTTAAATCAAATTGGGGCTGCGCCATCTACTTTTGACTTTTTTGTGGTGTAGAAGGAATGATCCTTCCAAAAGTGACCGCAAACTTCCCAGACCAATACAGAAGCATGTCTACAACTATTTTTGCAGATGAAAACATGTCGTCTCAAGAGGAATATCGGTCTTGGAACCACAATAATTGTTCAACTGTCGTGTCAGGCTTTTAAGGGAATTTTTCATCGCCATACAATGTTTGATCACCTGCCACGTGCCCCTCTCCCCCAACAAAAAGGTCCTTGCAGCAGCAACATCCATCGGTACCAGCATCCATCCCCAAAACAATGGATGTCCTTCTAGGTGGCACAGATGTCCCAAAGTTTGCGGTCTCTGGTCGATGGCTTCTCGGCGAACCGGGAACTGTTGGGGTGTAGAAACCAGCTGATGGAAAAAGGGTCTTGTGACAAAAAATACAGGGTTAGTAGTTGGCCCAGTGGAACCAAGATTTACAAAAAAATCCTGAGCTGGTTGGGGACTTATAAGCTGTTGGCGGTTCTTTTGATCATGCACATGCAAGTTTGGAGACATTGATTTTCCAACAGTTTTATCCAAATTGGTGGGAGGTGTTAAACTCTTCCCAGTTTGCTCGTGATTTTATTCAATTTTCCATAGTTGCCTGATTCCAACTTATGACCATGAAAGTAGATGCAATTGCCTTTTTTTGCTAACGGGGAAATTTATCATGCTTGGTATGTTAGTTTCACGCGATGAATAGCACTCTGGTTTTCACAGAAAAACAACTCTCAGAGAAGGAGTTTCCTACTGATAGAAACATGCCAAAATAATTTACAGTATGCTCAAAATGATGAAACTTCCATTTATGATATATTCACCAACATCAACATTGGATTGTTTCTAGCTGGTTGGGTGTTTTATCGTTTGGGAGGGTGAAGGGAAAGATGTATTTTTCAGCTACCCCTAATTTGACATGTTTCATTTTTCAATTTGAGTTGAAACCACCAACTTGTTTGCTTCATGGTTTTACCTCTTCCTGCTTAATTGGTTGATTCATTCCTATCATTCGTAGGTGGGGTCTACCTCCTAAGGGAGGTTTCCAACACCGCCCTAAACGCACCACATGAAGCCTGAGCCTGAAGCAAACAAGCCAGCAACATCCCTATTGAAAAAAACAAATTCTGGTATCAAAGTAGCTTCGGTCCTTTGAACAGGTGTTCAACAACAAGTTCAACAACAAGTTCAACAACAAGTTCAACAACAAGTTCAACAACAAGTTCAACAACAGCAACAACAACAACAACAACGACAACGACAACGACAACGACAACGACAACAAAAACAACAATAACAGCATACGAAAATTAGGTAGCTCTAAAGTACCTACAAACAAGTGAAGTCCTAACAGCACTCAACCCAACACTGAAGTATCCACTGAAGTTCCCTTTCACTCTGGTGCAGCCTTTTTACCTTGAGCCAAAGTAAGTAAGAAGTATATACGTGAAGTAAGTGTGACACATACATGGGAAGTGTGCATGATATTTGACACGCTCCCTTGAAGTAATGTAGTGCCCACACGAAGTTACTTCACCAACAAATGAATTAATGAGAAGTTCAAAAATTGAAGTATGAATTCAAGAAGTTCTCATGTTTTGATCCTGTGGAAGTTCAACATTGAAGTCAAACCTTTTACAAGTCCTGGACCAATCATCAAAAGAAGTTGCAAAGTCATGGACATTTGAAGTCCAGTTGATACAGAAGTATCTTACAAATCCTGAGAAGTATCGTGCTTGAAATCTGCGCTCAAATGAAGTAGTTCAGAGCTGCAATGAAAAGAAGTCTTGCAAAAAAAACCTGAAGTGAAACATGAATCATCAGCCTTCTCACAAAGAAGTCAAAACCAGAGATCACTTGAAGAAGTCCTCAGAGAAGTTCACAACCATTCATCTTGAAGTTAAAGTCGAGCTCGTTGTGGGGCAGCTCGAAGTACAAGATCCATTGGAAGTGTGAAGTCATCACTTCCCACAAGTCCACTTACCTCGCTTTGAAGAAAGGCGTGGTAAAAGCGGAAGTGTCCCGTCTCAGGGTGGTAAGTGCTCTGCCGTGGAGTCAAGTGGTATAGAAGTGATGCACAGTATGAACTTTTGAACTTCCCTGTGAAGTACACTCTTGCAGTGGAAAGTTCCAACTGAGTGAAGTGCACATCCTGGGCACTGTGAAGGAAGAAGTCACAGTACCTCCTGTTCCACATTCTCCAAGTTCCATCTTGAAGTCCATTGTGCACTCTACCAGCTTCAAGTCGAAGTGCCACATAGACGAAGGCATCGTTGAGATGATCTGGAAGTTGGGCTCCAAGTCCTTGTTGCAAGTGCTCTTGAAGTCCCATCCAAACTCCCCACAAGTTGAAACATATACAACTCCTCAAGTTCATGCAGAAGTTGATCATGCCAAGGCCATGTTCCAAGAAGTTAGACTGCAAAACCTCTGGAAGTCTGATGCCTTGAGCAAACTGTCCATTGGGAAGTTGGGCCATCTCAAGTGAAGTGTACCTTGCAGGTATCACCGTCCAAAGATAAGTCTTCAGAAGTACACCCTGAGCCTCGTGCCGCAAGTAGTGATCATCAGGAAGTCTTGGTGTGAAGTGGGCTGCTTCATAGACCTGGGTGTAGATGAAGTGCTCTTGCGGAGTGTAGATCGGTCGAGGAAGTGAAGTTGGTCGGCCACCAAACAAGTAGGGGAACAAGGCAGGAAGTTGGTTCCGCATCAGGGTACCTGGAAGTGGGACATAGCTAAGTGTCCTGCCCAACCAGAAGCTAAGTAAGTGCTCCTGGTTCCACATGCAAGCAATCCAAAGTGGATTGTCGCAAGTGACCATGTGCCTCTGATCTTGAAGTGCCATCTCGAAGTTCAAAGTCTCGAAAGAAGTTGACGTCTGTGGGCCAACTCTGCTTGTCGAAGTTCGAGGCTGTGGCGATAAAGTCGATACCTTCTGTGGAGAAGTTCGATCTCTTCCTCAAACAACTTCAAGTAGTACTCTCGAAGTTGTTCCACACTGCAAGGCTGTCCAAGTATACGCTCCCTCGAAGTTGCCAACCTCGAAGGATAAGTTGGATCCTCTTGCCACCTTTGCCAGAAGTCCGAGTGCTTTTGCTGAAGTCTTCTTACCTCAGCACCTTGTTCTCTTTCCAGCAAGTAGATCTGCCTTTGAAGTCTTTCCTCGGGCTCGCAAAAGAAGTAAAGAGATCTCGCCAAGAATCTCAAGAAGTGTGAGATCATCTCGAAGTTTCCAGGCTGAAAAACGAAGTTTGCCAGTTAAGGCGTCCGGTGTTCCACCACCAAAAAACGAAGTTGAAGTTCATCACATTTGCCAAGAAAAATTGGCATCCGGTGTGAAGTTTCCAAAACCAAAAATCACAAAGTCAGTTCAAAGTCCATGAATCCATGGCAGTGAAGTGAAAAAGAAACGTACGAAGTTGGATCCATTGAAGTGAAAACACGGCAGTTCGGCGTCTAAGTTTCCTCAAGCTCAGTTCAGAAGTTTCCGGAAGTTTCACTGAACAACGAAGTCACCAAACCACAACAAAACCAAACCAAAACGAAGTGAAGTGTACCATGGCTATCTACCCGAAGTGTATTAAACAGTTACGGGGAGTGCTGTGGAAAAATACGTGCAGTCATACGTGTACGTATGAAGTGTGAAACTATTTTTCTACACACGTGCAGTACGAAGTCAGGCAACTCTGCCAAAGGGATAGG
>DF241338.1:56835-82231 GCA_000507305.1 Breviolum minutum Mf 1.05b.01 | reverse complement strand
CAAACAATGAACAAAAACTAGCAGAAAAAATAGACACAAACGCACAGTGGTTTCATTGTAGCTGGTCCATCCTACTTAAACGTGTGAACATTCGGGTTCGTGGTTTCCATCTTGTTTCGCTCTGAAAAAGATCAAAAGGAAAAAATTGGATTTGTTTAAGGTGATTTTTTACTTTCTACCATGGTAAATATCCAGATAAAAACCATTTAAGTAATATTTTGTCTTGTTTATGTTTTCTTTTTCAAAGCATCTTATGCAAATCCAAGTACAGTTGTTTTTAGTTTGCGGCTTTTTTCAACCAGAAACTATGGCTGAACCCAACAGTGGTGCCGGAAGGTAATCGCATATGATAATTAGCCAAGAAAGTAAAAATCTGATTATAGATATTACCTAGTATTGTATGATAATTAAGCATTATATATTATTAGCCTCTTTTCGGATATTTGAGATTTTGCGGGACCCTCTTTTTCTCCTCAAAATCCCTGACTTTTTTCTGCCGTGAAACATCCAAAAATCCAAACCTGAAACAACTCGCGATTTCTAAGTGCCACGCGTTTTCCCCCGAGCACTTCAAGGGGTCTTTTTTGGCTTTCATACCAAGGCCCCCGTCTTCGAGGAAGCCAAGATGTCAGCAATTTCATTGGGAAAGTTGAGACAACATCAATTGCTGGAAATCTTAGGATACAACTCCACCAGGTGGGCCGGATCCACTGAAAAAGATGTCGGAGTGGAAACCGCCCCTGAATATTTGACAAAATGAGATATCGCAAAAATACATGAGGCCATAGTTTTTGAAGCTAATTTTTGAAAACCCATCCCATGCTTGTATCTATTTGGGCGTTTCCTCCCCGTTTTTTTTTTTGCGGGGGCAGAACCACCGGAAAGGTTTGAAGTCTAGCTGGTGTTTGATTTTTGGAGTTTTTGGGTGCATCCAAAATCCCGAGTCATAAGAGGCGAGCAATTTTTTTTCGCGATTCCCCGCAGGTTTCGATATAAGCACATCTCAAAGGCATCTCCTCGCGAACGACTTCATGGGGGAGTTTTTTTTTTCGGTGGGCGAGGGATGGGTTTGCTTTTGCATGAATTTTCGTGGTCAACTTTGGAGGGTTATGCGACAGAGCTGATGCATGACATTCCAGGCCAAACAAGATTCAAGCTTCAGTACAGAGCGCAGGAAATCTTGTCCGTGCCTGGCGTACTAGCCAAGCAAATGGCAGGTGTCCGCAGCGATGCACGAAATGGCTTGCATGGGCTTTGTCAAACCTGCCTGGTCGACAACAAGATCCCATCTTCTTGCCAGAACTGGCAACGGCAGCGCAAGACTTAACCTTGCTCGTAGGAATATCCGTCAGGAAGATCAGATTCCTTTGGAGCTCGTCAGTATCCTTGTCGAAGAAGTGCCACTGTCAAGCAAGAGTATCGGGAGCTGTTGCGGGGGAAGCGCAACTAACAAGACGGGATTACGAACCACGACTCGGCGACAAGGTCACTTCTTGGATGATCATCCCATGACTTGTAATTGGTTATTAACCATGGTGATCGTACGTCCCCTAACTGGGGTTGTGGGACCCCTCCAAATAGTTTCAATGGCTTGTAAATGGGGCTACTATGGGGCTACTGCCTACTTGCTAGCTGGGATGATCTGATAATTTTCATGGTTTTTGATGGGATTCGTTCATCACCATCAATTTTACCACCATTTGGGTTGTCTTTTTGGATCTCATCTTCGCCGTCAAAATTTTAGACACCAAGAAGTCACTGGTTTTTTGTTTTACACCCCAACCAAAGACACAACCAAAGACCACACAAAAAAAACTCCAAGTTTTTTCCTTATGGAAAAGTATGAAAGAAAATGAGGAATTTCAGGTTGTATTGTAGGATTTTTTCACTTGGGTTCACTTGTGTTGTTGTGTTAGTTGGGTGTCCATTTTTTGAAAAATAGCGGAGGAAAATCTTGTTTGAAACTCCAAGAAACCTGCAACCCTGTATTTACAAGACATAATATATATATATATATTATATATATATATCCTATCTTCCATATCCACAGGGCGTTTGTTGGTGGATTTTTTGTTCATCACAAATGTTGGCTCATTCACCTGGTCGGTGCCGCCTTTTGGACAGGTCCTTTGGTCGAATAGAGGTTATCAAAGATGGCCAACGTGAGAAAGGTTGGGTGTTTCTTGGCATGAAATGAAACTCACTCCCCTTTTTTTGGGAGGCAGGTTTTTGTTTTTTGTTGGGAGTGAAGGGATATGTTGGTTTTTCCAAAAATGTTCCCTCCCCTAAATTCAAATCTGTTTTTTGGATTTGATTTACCCCAATAAATCTAGTAACGACAAGAATGACTTGAGGATTTTGATGATGTTTGATCCGGAGTCTATCGTGGGATTCAATCAGATCACCTCCCTTTTGTGGTAGGAACATGTATTTTTTTCATCTTGTTTGGAGGCTCATCATAGAGAAGTAACACTCAGTAAGTCGGTTCATAGTCGGTTAGTGTACCTAAAAATACATTTTCATGCACCTAAAGTCTCGCAAAAAATGGAGCAGGTGAGACACGTTTCCCGGGATCTCAGTGTTTACCCCATATCAATTTTTTATTTGTGGTGAATCACGGTCATGGTTGGTAAGATGACAAAAAGGTTTGCAAAGAATCAGTCACTTGCATTTTGTTGATCAAGTTGTTTTTGATCCTTCCCTTTCTATGCATTACATCACCATTGAATCACCAGCAGGGATAGTTTTGGGTTCACTGTTTCTCAACCATCCCAGTTTCTTCGCATAAATCTACCTACCACCCCTGAAGTTTAACAGCTCGCCCTTGAAGCAGAAGCCTTCTTTCTTTTTGGGGCCCCACCAACTTTTCAGGGGATTTTGCTGTCAAACTTCTGGGGTGTCATTGATAAGGGAATGACAAAAGTGCAACATCGTATGTGTGTGTGTGTGTGGATGTTCTCCCTAGGATGCCAGTAATCGTCAACACCAGGATGACATAGCCTTTTTCTCGGTGGTCCCAATCTAAACCCTCACTTGCCATGATTGTATCCTGGGAGGGATAGCAACAAAGGTATGTGTCATGTTGCTGAATGAAATCCTACATGATGGGATGGGTATGGCATCCAATCTACATGGAACTGCCACAGATATTGTAGATGTTTATCAGAAAAGAATGGTTCCTCAACATTGACGCTCAAAAGGTACAAGCAATATCAATGATCAATGTGGGTGATGTTTCCTACAACTGCATGAAATAATCGAAAAATGATTGCTACAATTCATGAAGTACAGGTGTTGGCCATGAAAAAACCACATCAGCGCTGTACGTACTTTGACTGCACCCTGTGTTCTCCACTACCCGTTTCGAATCTTGGGAAGTCCAGTCCGTCGACTGTTTATGGAATGGTTTTTTTCCGCAAAGACTAGTGTTTTAGTAAGGGTTTTTTTCAAGAAACGAATCCGGAGAACTATTATATTTTTTAATGGTGACTTGACTTAGAGGGGAGGTTGAGGCAGGAATCCATCAATTCTTAGGTGATTTACTATCCTAGCAAAACTCATCTTAATTGGGGATTGTTACCTGGGAATATTCCCAAAGTAGAATTCATCACCACCCAGAATTTGCATCACCAGAGACCCGTGAATTTGATAGAATTTCCCCATAGAATTTCCAACGGTCTCCTCTTAGCATCACTCCACACTGAGATTGTTGGAAGATGAATTTCTCGGTGATTTGCTGAAAGCGGTTCCGAGGAGGTCTTAAAAAGGTGACCGTCGACCGATGGAAACTTTGGTGGGGGACTGCAGTGAAATGAGGTAGGTCATTTCGTTTTGAGGAAGAGTTTGTCCCGCAATTCTCTCGATACCTTCCTGCAAGCTTTCAAAGATAGAATCAATCAAATTGTTACACTCTATATTACACTAAAACTTGGCAAAATGGACGTGACCGTTTGAAGATGTGGTTTTTATTGAACAACCTTGGGTTTTTCCATTGCTATGCTAGTTTACCAGAGGGTGCGTGCTTTTTTGGACTCCTGCGATGCGGACCGTAATGAAACCGGGGTGTATCGGAGTATCCCTGACCAAATGCCTGCCAGCTAAACGTCCAACCCTGACCCCACCTGTGCAACAAGACATCATGTGAAAAGATGCAAATCAAGCAATACCCTCCTGGGAACTGTCCCATATCCCATCCCAGCCGGCACTTTTGAGTCGATGATTTTCCGAACTTCCCCAGGTAGGATATGTGATCTTTCCCCGCAAACGCAATCTGCACCATTTTTGTTGGTTGAGTTTTGTATGAATCTTCAGTTATCACTTGGGAGTACAATAAAAAATAGTCCCTGAAGTATCCAAATTGCTTCGTAGCTTTTCCACGAAGGTCAACCCAATCATCGGAGCGTCTGAAAAATAACCCAACACCCCCACCAACTATCCTAGGAAATTGTAAAAAATGAGCAGGAAATCTGATAGGGGGTTCTTGGGGCTGCTTAAAAATAATCTTTGGAGAAGACATCCTTTAGAAAAAAGAATAGAGCAGTTTTTTGCCAGGAAAATCCTTCGCAGCAGAAATCACCCCTCAAAACAAGCATGTCGAGAAAGCCAAAAAGAAATACCAGCTCTTTGTCAAGGTGTGGATTTTTTCCTGGCAAAAGAAGTCATTTGAGCAATGAAAAAAGGGCCCCTGGTTGTTGAGGGTATACTGGGGGTGAAAAACTACCTAGTAATGTGGGGATTATAATGGCTATCCCTATTAAATAACCAGGATTTCATGGAAAGTAAAAGATGTTTTTTTTCGTGGCTCATTTAAGAAAAACCATGCAATGCTGATTTTTTTTAAAGACGACGTGTCCGAACCTGGATTTTTTCTTTACGGAAAGTTTGTTCACTGGTTTTTTCCTCAGAATCTTCAGATTGATTTTGGCTGTTGGTTTTTCAGAGTGGAGAACCACAAATCACATCATTTGTTGGGGTGTTGGGAAGTGTTTCCATTTGCAGATCTTGTGAGTTTTGACCGCAGTTTTCTGACCAAAGAAAAAAGGATGAAAAACGCATCACTTGGGAGCCATGAATCACTGGAGGTCAATCTGGTGCCCGAAAGTTGATCCCGATAGCTGTGGTTGTTTTTTTTCGAGGAATTCATGGGTAGCAACAAACCGAAAAAGACGTCACCCCAAATAGAGTCGTTGTGGTTTAGGATCGGGTGAAAACCCAAAGAAAAATTTGGAGAGTGATATGTTTCACTTAAGAAGCTTTCCTCATAGCTTTCATACCTTGCACGGATTTTTTCTCCCATCACTTTAATTTCAATCTACCCACCTTCCAACTACGTTTGTGCCCACCATCAGACCATCCGCTGGATTTGGCCCGCCATGGTGGCTTTCCGAAACTTTGCACTTTTCAGCTTGGCATTTCCTGGAAATGCTCAGGTGGAATTTATGTCACTTGGATGTTTTGCCAAAAGAAAAGTGGCCTGGACATGCTGAAGGGACCTGCCGGTTTTTTTTGTAGTAATTGGAAACGGTTGGCCGGATTTTTGTTAAAAACAAAAATCCGGCAACCGCAACAAAAAAAGGGTGGCCAAAACTTGAGGAAAAGATTTAAAAATTCGAAAAATCTTATGTTCCAAAAAACAATCCTATGCAAAGATAAACAACCACGAACAGCATTTTGCTGGTTTTTTCCACGGGCGTTCCCCTGTTTTTGGGAGGTTTGGCTTGAATTTTTACTTTGGACAAGTTCCAACTTGCGGAAATCTAAGTTGATGACCATCAACTCCACCTCAGGTCCAGGTGTTGAAGCGTTGAAGCAAATAAGAAACCATAGATTTGGACCATGGAATTGGAAAGATTTTGGAGATAAGATATTATTTGTGTTTAAGATATATTGTATTTGTTATTTATCTTTTTACGGACATCTCAAAATGTATAACCACATTGATCTGATTTTTTGTGAGGGATTTAGAAACAACCTGCAATTGAATTTGACTTCACCATGGGAAATGTGTATACATGCATACATATATCATGCTTTAGGTCGATGAGATTTTCCACCAAGAAATTCTTCCCAAGAAACTGGTGGAAATTATAGACACATTGGTTTTTGTGGAACGAATCCTACAATACTCCAACCCATAAATGACGGTGAATTATTTGTTTTTTGTGTTAAAAAAAAAGACCTCTGTTGTTCGTCTCACCAAATGTTGTTTTGTCTCCAAAGGATGAATTGTTTATGCAGAGTGAATTTATGGAGATGGATGCAGAACTTCAAATGTGGTCATAAAGTCCACTTTTTAAGTGCGGAAAATGATGATATGACACACCGATCCATTTGGGCCTCTGGTTAGTTTCTGTATATAAGGTATGAAATATTATGAAATACTAGCCAGCTATATACTGTAGGGATTTTAACAAGCCCTTATAATGATCCTTATGCAAAATATTTAGGAGTTCATGGAATGTCATTTTTGGAGGTGTGACAACTTCCTTTCCCAACCACCCAACAAGTTCCCATTAATTTCATGTCCCATGGGTGTTTTCCAATTCGTCGGTGCCAGCACCGCCCAAGGTGTCAATGCGACTTTCAAGATGCTTTGGTTTTTGGAAAGAAGACGGATGGGAACAGGAAAAAGGAGAGAAACCAAAAAAATGATGCTAGAGGTAAATGGGATCCGAAATTTCACGAAAAGATACCAAAAAAATCCATGGGCCGGCTGGAAAATGTATATCCTTTGCTTCAAATATGGCGTCATTTTGGGTATCTATCTTAAATTTCAGGGGGGGTAGCCCAGGGTTTCCCCACAAAAAAACTTGGAAAGATAAGAATCCATGATATGATTTTGCTCTCAGCCCTATGGTTTTGTGCAAAACATCGTGGGATGATTTGTCGAAGGGAAGATCTTGGATAGTTTGAACAGAAATCTTTTTCACACCAAAGATTCATCCAAGTTGGATTTACACCCCCGAAAACTAACATAACAATAGAAAATCCACCATTTGAAGATGTATATCCTATTGAAGATGGAAATTTCCAATGTCATGTTAGTTTTTTGGGGTGTACTATGAATAGGACCTTTTTACATCGATTTTTATATGAAATAGGAATCTTTACAACAGGAAATTGTTGGAAATCTTTACAAATGATTGGACCTTTTGGGGGGGGAGAACTTTTTCCGGAAAAAAATCGGCGCTGAATCTTCACGTCAAAGTTTCGGTTGGAATCGAATCAAAGGAAACATCCCATTTGTTGGCATCCCTGCAGAGGAATTTCCTGGATAAACCGCCTTTTTAGAGAATTTTACACCCCCAAAAAACTAACAGTTCGCACCTGAAAATGGATAGTTGGAATACTCGTTTTGTTTTGGGATGGCCTATTTTCCTTTCCGAAGCACCAAACTATTTTCTTCGCAAAGTAGTTGGCCCACCCCACATGCTTCCCCCAGGATGCAATCGCGCAGGATGCCAAGCTTAACCTTCACTTCCCATTGATGAAGCATATCTTGTGTTTTCGACTTCGCAGGAATTTTAGCCGGATAAATATCTATAACACTGAACACCCCTGATTTATTTTTGTTAACCTTCATCAAATTCCTTTCACTTGAGAAACCCGAAAAAAAAACTCCAAAGTCCAAACTCAACCTGTTTGATTTTTTTGTTGTTCTGGCAAGTTTTTACGCTGAGGACAACATTTGGGTGCATGATTTTAGCTCGATGTTGTTATATATTCAGGATCTTCCAAAAACTTTGTCTCTCGGATTGATGCGGAATAGCAAAAACCCCACGAGTTGATGATGTTTTGACACCTTTTGAGCGACTTTTTCGTTGGATTTTTTCTGCAAAGTTTTGGAAATGAGAAGAAAAAACAGGGTGAAGGGAGTTGTTTTTTAAAAGCAACCTGGAAAAAGAGCAACATTTTTTGAACATTGGTGAAATCAATGGTATTTCCAACAGATGTTGCTATGATTCTCCAGAGGTTCGAAGGATTTTTACCATTCTCCTGATGAATCTTGGAGTTGCTTCATGAGAAATTGCGACCTCACGACCAACCAACCGATTTCCCCCCAAATGGTGGTGAAAAGTAAGGGGATTTCCCGGCTGTTTTCAGGGAAATCTAGGTTGGTGAAGTATTATTCCATTTGGCCAGATTGCAGGTCTTTTTGTTTGTTGATTTTTTGGGATCTGGGGAAATGTTTGCCTTCATACCTTTTTTTTTGAACAAATCGCTCTGGGACGGACAAAAAAGGACCTAAGATTTTGGTTGGTGATACGGAAAACCTCGCCATAATTGGGAGGTTTACAAGAGCAGATTCCATTTTCAGCACCAGAAACTTCGTATATACTTTGTTGTTGGCTGGAGTAAAAGTCATCGAAAAACACGGATCGCAAGCAGAAGCACTTGCAACACACGGGCAACACGCTGTGAACGCTCAGGTCTAATTTAGAAGATCCATCAACAAAATGGATACTTCAACAGAAATGCGAGGAGGATGCATCCACGCTCCTTTGCTTGAGACAACCCTTCGTCGGGTAAAGGCTGTTTGGGTGAATTGAAATTAAACACTTCCCCACCTTTTTATCGTTTTGAATGGTTGGTGGGTGACGTTACTGTTGATGCTTCAGAAATATTGTATTACCACTCTCTGAAACTAGCATTTTCGCCTCTGAAAATGGCCATATCCCAAAAAGGGAAACTTTTCATCGTCTTCCAACCATCCATCCATTTTCATGGGGCAAAGTGTTCATTTCTGGGAGGGCACTTGATATGGTAAATACACATCCAAATGGGAAGTTCGAAAAATCATCGGCAGCCAAAGATGTGCACCGCCCTACCTTAAAAGGGGGAGTTTGGGGGGACAGTTTCCCGGGATTCGCTAAGAAAAAAAGTTGATGTTTTCCAATCAACTTCGGAAAATCCCATTTTGCTGTTTGAAACAAAACTATCCTTCCATCAAATTTTAGCAAGATGTCAGCCCATCTTTGGATGATGCTTCGCTTTTTTTTTCGAAAAAAATTGATGAAAAAATGTCGGTGCCACATCTTGATGCTGAAAACAATATCGTTCCACCAAACAGAGCTCCCAGAATCGCTGAAGACAACGTTGGAGGAATCCCTCCGGTTTTTTGGTATGAAAATTTCCCTCCGAAAACCGGTGATTTAGAGTTGATTCACCAAGCGACCAACTTGCATGCGAAATGCATCTGAGGTTTCTGAGGAAAAGACCTGAATTCATTGTTTTGTTTGGGTTTTTTTTCAAGAGGCAGATAGATAGATGGATGGATAGATACCTAGATAGATATTTATCTATCTGTATAGCTATATAGTATACAAAATTTATATATAACATACATATATTCCCATCACCATCCTCTTCCCGGTCTGTTTTTTGAGTTGCGAAACCATCTGAGGTATCCCAACTCGGTACAGCCCTTTGATATCCACGAGGTCTTGCAGTTGCAAGAAAACGATGCCACCACGGTGTCTTTTCGTTAAGGGGGAATTCTTGGAGGATGGGTTCCCATGACTGGGATACGTCAAATGGCCTACATAGCTGAAAAAACTGCTTCTATATGGGGGTTACAAACTACTTACTAATTGGGATGATCCTCCAAGTGTGGGGTGGTTTTTGTGGATGATGGGATGGGGATGGTTAGAGGGTGAAAATTTTTGGAAGAAGATTTTCGAGTGGGAAAAAGATGTATGTTTGTCACTCCCGTAGATCATGGCGGTGGTGATGACACTGGTGGTGAAAATGTTGTACCTAGCTTGACTTAGATGAAAAATTCAACCTTTTGGCCCCTGAAGTCTGGTTCAAAAGGTCAGGTTACCAGCCGAACCATGAGAAGGTTCACCATGACCTCATGTAACCTCAGTGAAACTGCTGGTATTCAAATGTGTGTGTGTATATATATATATACAGATGTATATATATATATATATATTTGTTTATTTATATACATCATACCCTGCCACATATTCATTTATATTGAAATACTTACCTTGATTCAAGAAAGTGTATGGTTCAGTTGCCTTGGTTCTTGCATCCAACTTGCATGCCTCTCCTTGTGTTTTCGAAGTCGAGATTCCAATCGTCATTAGTTTCCAAGGTGCACAATAGCTGCCTCCCAGGGCATTTGGCCATGTCCATGGTTTGTGCACAACAGTGGCCTCTTGGCGGGAAGAGCCACAGATCCTTTTTGGACGGCACCCATCATTGAGGTGGAGATGGAAAAATACTTACTTCTAGGGACTGGAAAAACATCAGAACGTGATGTTGGCTTTTTTAGAAAGCACATCGAAGGCACACTTAAGCTTTGTTTAAACCATGCAATGATGTTGAGAAAGTCAGTTTGAACGATGATCACCTTTGGAACGACATGTTTTTTCCATTGCAGGCCCTTTTCGAAGGCGATTTCTTGCGTCCTTTCAACGATTCAAATCCCTGCTGTTGAGTTGGAAAACCAGAAGTGATGATATATACATTCACGACAGCGAACATTTGGCACCCAAAGTCATGGAGGTTTGGTTCAGATGATTTTTCCTTTTCAAAAAGGGATAATTTTCAGGGGGTATAACCAATCTTGGACCAAAATCCTTGCCAGTTCAAGTTCCATGGTTTTCCCACGTTTTTTTCAGTTTTTGATTGGTAGGTCAAGGAAACATATGGACCTGAAAAACTGGTATAGCAGTGGAACATCATAGGTTTCAAACAATAAAACCAGGGAGAAACTAGCTACAAATCTTGGATGTCCAGCCCTATCGGATCTATGTCCTTATTGGTGGAGGTCCCCTTCAATTTGGGAGGTCCCTTTCCCATTCCCACCAAAGAGTCTTCAAACGAAAAGCCAGAGAAATTCGTCCATATAACCACGTGTCACTTTTTTCTTTTCTACAAAATGGGTGGGTGGGGGTTGGGCCACCTCATTTTGTAGATCGACCCTCCTCTTAAAACTCAATGCCATTTTATAGAGCTCTTCTTTTGAGGTTGATTGGGATTTAGTTGATCGTGAAAGTTACCAGCACCCATTTTGTAGAGACCATCTCGGGCTACATACATGACCATGAACCCATTTTGTAGAGAAATATTTCTACAAAATGGGTTGCAAACCCATTCCAATAGCACATTTAACATCAACACATCTGAAGGTGTGTGCAGCCATTTTGTAGAAACCAACGGTTGGGGTGTGCACACCCATTTTGTAGTTGGCACGCATTTTTACACTACAAAACGGAGTGCACAACCCCACCTGGTCAATTGGAAAGGGGATATATATGTATATCTATATTTTTACGTATAGTTATAGATATTTTTATCTATATCCTTGAGACCTCAAAGCTCAATCTCGCTCACCTTTGCATCTTTGCTCGTTGCTAATCTCTTCACACTGGCAAGTTTTTTTGCTGGAGGAGACGCGCGGAAAATTTCTGGTGCAAGTAATCCCAGAGTTGAACGACACTGGGACCCCACGTGAGAGGAAAGCATCTATCACGGACGGCGTGAAGCACATGATTAAAACCTTACAAGATATATTTCCATAGATTTCCTGCCAAAAAGGGAGGAGCCTCTGTTATCTCAGGAGGTGCTGTTGCATATACCTTGCCGAATGAAGACGACAGAGAGAAACGGATTGCAGGACTCACATCCCAGGAGAGAGCAACCAAGGTTGCCCGGCAGTTCCTCAGCTGTGAACAAGGCGCTGTGCGAACAGAACTTGGCACCGCCGAAGGTATCCTCGAAGACCTGGTCGGTACCGACTATTCAGAGGTCTGGTTCGGGGACCTCGCCACGAGGTTCGGGCATCGGCGCCAATCTCAGTGACTTGCATTGAATTGGGTTCGGCCATTTGTACAACTATATCGCAAGACGCAATTATAGAAGAATTCCCCTTAATTAAACTATACCCATCTTCTCTTTGAATCGAAGGCAAATTTTTACTTTGAGCAAATTTTCAAATAGAAGATAATCGGGAATATCTTCTATAATTCCGTCCGGCGATAAATATGTGCTTTCAACCAAGGAGCGAAGTTTGTGGACGAGGCACGTGGAAGCTGCTCAGACAAGAAAAAGGAAAAATTTGGAGTCAGCCATTTAAAATTTCTGACATACGGTTGATGGTTCAGAAAGCATGATCAGCCTAACTTAGATTTCCTTTAAACACATTCTCGAAATCTCTAATCATCTTGGATTTTCAAAATCAACTGCCATTTGCTGGCTGAAACAAAAAGACTGAAAATCCTCATGTGGCTGAAAATGATAGCATCTTGCAAAAATATGCAAAAGTCCAGAAATCGGGTGGTATCTTGGATCTAGGGATTTCAAAAAAATGCTGCACCGAGATAGGTGCAAAAATCCTGTGACAATTTGAGAAGATGCTGCAACAAGACTGCAAAGGGAAGTCGTCAAATCCATCCGGAAGAAACAGCACTAAACAAATTTGCAACACGAGTTTCAACTAGCTCCAACCGTTGAAATACATGAAATCTTTTTCCAAAATGAACACACCCGACTGATCTAGTCAACATCCAACAAACGAACAATTTAACAGAGTTTCAACCAGATCCAGAATCACATCAACGGGCGAAATCACAAATCACGTGCATTTTCAGCGATGCTCTTTACTTGCAAAGGGAATTATTTACGATTTCATTGTGAACTTAGCTGATTAGCCCCCCAGAAGGTCAAAGTTCATGTTCAAAAGGAATTTGCACAGCTCAAGAAAACATATTCATGTCCACAATGAACTCAGGAAATTTTGACAAAAGAACAGCTTAAAAGTTCAACGTCAAAATGAAATTTATTCACCAGAAACAGCTGACTTACATGGCCAAATTGAATTTTCTGAAATCCACCAAAAAGCTCAAGTATCCGAGCACCACGCACACACACATGAAGACTTTGTGTGGGCAGAAGAATCACTTGACCATACATTCGCATATCAGTCAAAGTTCCTTCCATGACCAGGCCGCGCCGTCGCCAGAGGCGGGAATTTCTCACAACGCGCAGAGCAAAAAATACTTTGTCGACACCGAACGCCATTTGCACCAGGCCTTTACGCCGACAATGGCCCACGCCCCAGTGAAAGTGACGCGACACCTCCGCCATTTTGCTATCCAGACGTATATCCCATGCGAGGTGGATACGGAGGTTGTGAGGGGCTTAGAATTCTGCAAGCCGTTTCCTGAATGCTCGACCCATGAAGCCTGGCTTCCGTATAGGCGACCCCCACTCCAGTCTTGGAGGTGGCAAGCTTTCCAGAGGCCAGAATACCATGTATCCACCACAAGTGAAATAGCTTTCAGCTTTAACCTGACATATACCGTGCCCGGCATCTCAACATGTATATATGTACCTCTCCAGGACGTCCAAACTCCGAAAGAGGAGGTGCGCCCAGTGTCCTGGAGAGCTCATGTCTCTTCCAGTCTTTTTCAAGTGACATTGGAACTTGAGCCTAGTCACTGGCATCTGAACATGTGTACATCTATACACCGCCTCTCCAGGAAGTGCTCACTCCGACAGAGATGGTAGATTGCCCAGTGTCGTCGAGAAGTCCCAGTCTCTTACAGGGTCTTCCAACAAGCGTCCGAACTTGAGGCCTCCCAGCCTGGGAGCCCCGTCCCTTTGTCTCCGTCGTTTTCAGTAAATGCCTCAGCAAAGAACTGTGGACAAAAGTTGCAACCTGCATGTTCTCCAAAGACGCCATCTTTTGCTCCGGTAAGGAGATGATGTTCCCCGGCACCGTGGCGGCCTCGGGAAAGCAGGAATGCACAGAAAAGTTCGATTCTTACTTGCGTCTTGTTCAGGTCCCGCTGCGGCCAACTCCAGCCCCAGCGCGGCGTGCAAGGACTGCGGCGGCAAGGCCTTTGGCGCCGGGCCAGGCACGTACGTGCACCATGGCACGTTCAAACCGACGCAATTGTTTTGACAGATCGTTTGCTACCATGTGAGGTCTCCACAACGCCACCGCTCGATGGAACCCTCTGTGGGGGACATCTTGCGGGGCGCCGCAGCAAACCAGGGGACCAGTATGCTCAAGGTCATGTGGGCCATGAACCTAGCAAACAAAACCATTCAAAGAGTTAACACGGCTGACAATGCGAAATGTCCGACCAATGCCCTTTTGATCGGGACCTGTTGGTGCGCTCCAGGTGAGCGTGCGCAGCACAGGTCAAGGTAATGTATGCGCCTGGAGTGCGCGCCGCACGGAGGAGGAAGGCTTGGGCGCTCGTGCCAGACTTGGCGGATGAGTGGGACGGCGGGTGTGACGGACGGCTGTGCCACAAGGGCGCCCGTTTTAGCGGCGCTTGTGCCCAGCGAAGCTTGGGTGCACATGGCTGGCAGCGCCACAGACTTCCTAGCCCAAAGAGTCGGAATAAGATGGTGAATTTGGAATTCAAGTTCCTCTTACATCTTCTGTTTATTATTGATTGTTTTTTTGGTTCTATTGGTTTTTTAATATGTTTATCGGTGTTCCTTTTTGTTCTTGTCATTATGATGGGTTTTGTTTTCGCGGGATTTTTTGATTATCATATGTTTTATTGTGATTTTGTTCGTTTCTATTTTGACTACGTTTTGTTATTTGGATTACTGTGATGATTTTGATGATGATGGTTTTTGATCTTGACCATGTGATTTTGTTTTTGCATTTTTTGAAATGAGGCTTTTTACCCGCCTGTCAGGCGAGGGCTGTTAGATTTTTTGCCAGGCACTGCAACCACGTTTGGTCGACAAACGCAGAAGCTGGAGGAATGTTGTCTCGCACGCGGCGGATGCATTGTGTGGAACATTGCAAGACATTCCAAAGAACGTTATCATCCACCCGACCCCAACCCACCCCATAGTTGCGTAGCATCCAACATGTGCGCAAGCCCAAATCACGCCATGTTTGATAGCCAGGCAACTGTTGCACTCAAAGCAAACGACCTGAAATTCAAAGCTTCTTTGGCTTATTGCTCGATTGATGCCCCAAGGACTAGGGGCAGAGCTTCTCGCAGAGCTTATGATCAAGGACACTTTTATATGCAGGTGCCAAAGATTGGAGCCGTTTTTATGCATACAACAGCCCTTTCTTAACGCACCTGCGTCGTGTTTCTCAGGCTTCTCGGAAGGCGCAAGCCAGGCATGGCCCCAACAGGCCAGGGGATGCCGCGCAAGATGTACAGTACCAGTCGCTCCAAGATGGTACGTCTTCCGGACGTTGGTGGTCAGCAGGGCGCTTTTGGGCCAGACTATCACTCAGTAGCGGCAGAGGCAGGTGAGCTGCCGACACTTTAATTCAGAATTCATTGTACAGGTTATGGATCGACTGTAGTCGCTACAAGTCCAAAAATGTTTTTACGTATAGTTAGGGATTCATGTAGAAAGCATCAATCTGATGATAATATGAACCAAAAGGAAGTATTCTGCTTATCTTCCTTGTTTCCAACAAACTGGGTCCCTTCACTCTCCTTTCAAAAACCCAGGATTGCTAAGAAGTCCTTGATGGGCGTCGTGAAGTGGGTCTCCAAGATGAACGAGCTCATGACGGTGTGATGTCAAACCTGGACATATATCATCCGGACTAGGGGACAATGGCCCTTTCAACCGGGTGCGTTTTTTATGTAACCGCCGTTTTTCCCATTCTTCAAACATAACTTTTTTAAACAACCAAAACTGGAGAGCAAAAATTCAGGTCGGGTCTGGGGTTGATTTTCTTGCCAAACAAATAGCCACAGAGTCGGAGCATAGTTTTTTGTTGACAGAATTTTCTTCGGATGGAAAAAACAACATGCAGAAAAATAGGATGATCAGCCTTCAAAGGGGAATCCCGGGTTGTTTTGTCATGTGGTTTCACCCACATTCGCACTGCCAGGTGGTCAACGTGTCTTGGAGCGGTCCTGGGTGGTAGGCAACAGGTGGTAAAGTGATAAATCGATCGCCAGAAATTTTTCAATGACGGTGGCGTTTTTTTAATGAAGGGGTATGACCTTCATCCTGATATCAGTATAATGATATAGGTGTCCCGAGCACTACTCGAATGAGCATGTTGGGAGTTTCCATGATCCCCACACCCATAGGGTAGGACTTCATGCCGTATAACAACCAAAACACAACCACGGGGTTTTTTGTTGTCGCTCGTTTGAATATTTTTCCATCACTAAATTTCACCAAAAAAACGGTAGTTTTGGTTCTACACATCTTGGTGTGTCCACGAGGGTTTTTTCCCCTACCGAATCTTTCACAAAGACGAGGGACAAGTCCAAGGTCAAGTCAATGTGATCATTGAAGTTTGTTTAAACCTCCTCGGGGGGAGGGTGATGTAGGTTTCCATCCTTTTGAAACTGGCACTTTGGCGATTCACGTTCGGGGTGTTTTTTTCTTACCCTTTCTCCCAAAATCATGGTTCAATAAAAATTGGGCGATCCCTCCAATAGTAGAGAACAGTTTTCCTATACTATA
This sequence comes from Breviolum minutum Mf 1.05b.01, assembly GCA_000507305.1. NCBI lineage: Eukaryota > Dinophyceae > Suessiales > Symbiodiniaceae > Breviolum > Breviolum minutum. The sequence continues at coordinate 65,800 of DF241338.1, read as the reverse complement.
TATACGCCATTTTCCACTGAACCATGATGATGGGAGACAAAACAGACATGTGATTTCAACCAAAACATATCAACTTAACAATGATTTCCCTTGGCCCTTGCTTGGTGTTTATCCTATCAACAAACATATCCCAACGTGTACCCGATACATCTTCCCAGGGGAGCAGCTAAAAATCCAAGGTATGTATGGACCAGCATAGTCCAGTGCCCTTTCACCTGGATGATTTTACCCGATACATGGAACGTTTTGCAGGTTGAGGGGGCCCGGGGTCTGCGAAGCAAAATGGGTCCCTAGGACTTGGGTCCCAACCCCTTCCAAATGGCCGAAACTTCATGGTTTATAAATGGGAGTTATTGACTAGGGATCCTCCAAGTGGTTGGTGAGTGGTTAGAAATTCCTGGTTGTTTCACAGCGATAAACGGAAGGGAAGTGCTATTTTCCCTCTGTACTCTTTTGGGGGTGTTTTTTCTCCATGTTCTTCAAATTGTGGTATTTACAATAAGATGTTTTTAATAAAATTCAAGTTTCTGAAACACAATTGTGGATAGGGGTCATCCCATGTGTCATTTGCCAATTGGTATGTTAACATATAGTAAACTAGATGGTGGTTCCAAACTTGTTTTTATTTTCACCCCTACTTGTGGAGATGATCCAATTTGACGAGCATATTTTTCAAGCGGGTTGCTTCAACCACCAACTAGGTAAACTACCCATGCAAAATGGAATTTCCAGCTCATCATCCCAACTCGTAGATGGCACAACTCTACTATATTGGCACCAAATCTTTTAGGTGCGATGCAATCGAGACGTGTAAGCTCGTACTGCAGGGTTATTTTTCGTTTGAAACTTCTGGTTTTCTATTTCTTTTTGAATTTTTGACCAAAAGTTTAGACGATTTCTCCCGGTAACTAACTGTTTTTTTTCACGTGATTAATACCTAGTGACCTGAATTGACCCCCCATTCAATTGGTGCTGGTGATATTTTGATGATGAACTTTCTCAATCGTAAGATTCGGCTCGACATGTGTTGCAAAAGCAAGTTTCCAACTTCAAAGTTAGGGATGGTTCCATCCCAAACCATGAAAGAGAAACAAACAAACAAACAAACAAACAAGCAAACAAACAAACAAACAAACAAACAAGAAACTTACGAAACGGATTGGATATTTGGATGAACCTTCTTGGTACTTTGAAATCGCATCATTGTTTGACCACTTTAAATCAAATGTCATCTAAGACTGCCATTTTCAGATGATCATGGGGGATACCCGATATTGGTCAGATTTCTAGGTTTTCTTGCTGAGATGGTTGAAGAGGGTTTCCTGTATAAATAATTTGCTAAGTGAAAATCACGGATATACACATGTTTGCAGATACGTATCTATTTGAAAAAAAAAATATATATATATATATATACATATATATTCTAGCTAAGATACTGATAATTCAGCCTGAGATAAGACTATGAGTCACCATGCGAAAATCGAAACAAGACATCTTTTGCCTATCTCAACATTTTTTTCACTATCTTCCATCGAGCCTGATAGTATAAAGTTGCTTGAAAAAACAGGTGGAGTGCCACCACCACAACATCCTGCCTTTGTGCAAAGCCTTGCATGGCCGACCAAAGCCGTGGCCAAGCAAGCCTCAGAAGCTGTGGCCTTGTTATCAAGAACGGAAAAGGTTTTTGAAACGACGAAATCCAAGGAAAGTTCGTTGTGGGAAAGGTGGAAAATGGGTCCATTTTGGTGTTTTTTTACCCCCACCACCGCAACACGCCGTGGTTTGACTCAGATCAGATGTCCACATGTTTTTTTTTTCCCCGAACCTGTGGGCATAATCATAGTCTCTGAATACATTTCTTCCGGTCAAGAAGAAGATGATGAATGGGAAAGAAAAAAAACAGGGCACGAGTCAGGCGTTGGTTTTTTTCCCACACGTGTTTCCACTTGCTGGCATAAAAAAAACTTCACCAACTGAAGGATTTCTGTTGGAATCCTGCATTTAAAATCCAAAACAACCTCTGACCTAAAAGGTGGATTATGTTCATTGAATCAATCGGCAAAAACAAGTCGCTCCCAACCCCAAAAAGCCTGTGGAAAACAGAAAAAACCAACCAAAAATGACCCAAGGAAACAGCGAAAGCGATGTTGGAATGTTTGCCTCTCAAGGATGGATGTGTGACGAGGGGATGTGGGCACTGGGTGTGATATTAGTTCTCAAGATTCTGCCATTTATTTCATAGCAACATAGCAAGCCTTGGTGGTTGCTCTGTGAATTTTGCAGGTGCAACATCGATTTTCAACATACATATGAACAGCGATTCCCAGGCAAATTTCAATAAACGAACATGGCGAAGAGAAATCTCAACAAAACGATTTTTTTCCTCACCCAAACCCAGATGCTCCATGTATTGAATATTTACCAAGCCATTTACCACAAATTTAAGCCATTCATGGATCGGTAAATGTTCCGTGGATCTCCCATTGGGCGCCATTTTGTCAGAAATTCTTTGTCGGCCTTCCAGGACCCTTCGTGTTTCCCGCGAAGCTCCACAAATGTCTTTGAGAGTTGCAACTATGGCGAAGTTTGGTGGGGAAAGTTGGGGGGAAGTGTGACACACTCATTCAGCCATTGGAGAGTACATATTTAAGCAACTATGAAAGGTGAAGCTTAGTCAAATTGCTGGAGAGGTTGCCTTCACAGGGTGAGTTTAGTGGGCTAACTTTTGCACTTTGGGAGGATTATCCATAAAATATTCAGGCAAAAACAAGATTTAAAACATTCATTTAGCCCCCTTCATGGTCTCAAATGGCTGAGCAATGTCAAGGATTGGGATATTTTGTTGAGACAAGGTGTTTAGCCGTTTAGACGCCATGTTTGGTTCTTTAGACTTCGAAAATTTTCTGTCATGAAAAAGATAAGCTGGTAGAATCAGAGCTAAGGCTTGTGTTTTTGGGACGCGAGAAAACCCTATCCTTTAGTGCAAGTGGGATGATTGATATATGATGTTGCAGGAAGTTAGGATCAATGCTTAGGATCAATGGGTTATTTATCCCCAAAAATGCACCATTTAACTTGTAGGTTATATATCCCATTTGATCCGATCAGCATTGATCCGATCACTTCCTGCCATCCGACATCCTTTTGTACCTTTTGGGAATGAGGTTGTAAAAACAAACCAATGCAATGGAAACGGGATAAGTTTACACATCATCAGAGTAGAGATGATACCCTCCCAGGGAATTAAGGGATATGTTAATTTCCTGGAGGGTAATGTTCATCAAAAAGTATCCTGCACCACTTTCGGATGTAAAAAAAAAACAAACCAACGAATCTGAGGAACTACGAAACTCAACCGATGCAGTTGTTTTTTTCCTTCAAACAGTACCATTCTTTATTTCAGGGACTTTTTGTTGAAATCGCCCGTGAAACAGGATTCCCATCAGTAACCAATATCATGAGATGTGATTCATCCGTTTTTGTCGTAGCTTGGATTATCTTTGGTTAGCAGTTTGAACCGAGATTCTTGAACAGATATGGAGGCTTGAAACACCACCCATGGTAAAGGTAATATATGGTAATGTCGTGTTCAACTGAGTAGCCCAATATGTTGATGATTACGAGTGGATGAATAATTTTTCATCTTGCTCTTGTTCGATGATCTCTGAGGGTTGAGTTTTTAGCAACAATTTTTATAGGTTTTTTCGGTCGAGGTACCATAAACATTGACACTGCTGCAATGTGGTACCATTTTTGCAACCTCATTATACGTTTACGATTTTTTTGGGGCACTGCCAAATTAGTTTTTAGTTGTATCAGATGCGATCTCCATCGGGTTGACGATTTATAGCCCGCCCAGTGATAGATTTGTTGGGTCATCGGAGATGATCATCCCATTCCAAGACATTCATCTTGGGACAGCAATGCAGTCACGTAAGACTTTGTTTTTTGGGGTGGTTCAGCCTTCCGTAGTTTTTTTTCTATGGCCCGAATGTTTTTTTGGATACACGGATGCATTTTCTAGGTGGTTGCTTCTTGGGGATCATACTACTCTCTACCAAGAGGCGTTCTTCTTGAATTTCTTGATTCGCTTCAAAATAATCCTGATGAATTCGGATTCTACTTATGGTATATTCATCAAAAATCACCCAACAAATCACCACATTTTTTGCCAAAAAAACTTGCCAACCATCAGCCAAACTCCGATGCCTTTCGGCCCCCAGATTTCAAAAGGAACAATTTCTTTTGGGATATTCTGCGGCTTTTCTTTGGATCCGAAAATTTGGGGTATCAAAAAAAAAGGTACAAAAAATTGAAAATTCTTAGTTGGAAATGTGTCATGTTTTGTTGATTGAATGCCATCCTGGCATGTTAACGTTGATTCTCTGACCATTGATCTATGATCCCACCCTTAAAGGTAGTCAGTGCTGCGATTTGTCACATGGCCCACAAGGGCAGGAACGATGTTGGCAGGACGGTCTTGTTGTTGGGACTTTTTGCGGAGGAAGGGTGGTGGATCAGGTGCTTGTGATCTTACGAAAAAACCAACGGACCAAAAAATTCCATGTCTGATGTCATTTCCGGTAAACGAAGAGCAATGTTGCACCTGAAAATGGATGGTTGGAATAAGATCGTTTACTTTCGGGATGGGCAAGCTGTTAGTTTCAGGGAGTGTAAACCTTCATGAAAATTGAATGCAATGCTTAGTTTTGCACAAGGGTTTATAGCTTCAACACTAAGAGTTTGAAGTGGTTGGTATGCCGCATTACTTCAGTTACAAGCCAAAAATCCTTGACATGCTAAAAATGATGCTCCCAACAAAGAATCCTTCAAAAAAATCCTTGGTTTACACTCCCTTTAGAGAAACAACAGCTTATCTTCAGGTGACGATTCGTTTCCTTTTAGGGAGGGGTGCTTGTATGCAGAAAATGCCACCCATATTTTTTCCGACTCATTTACCCTCCAGGAAACTAACCAAGGAACAACATCGACTCAAAAGTGCCGTTTACGGTAGAGGAAATATGTTCAGGTTGGTTGTTTCAATTTTTTTGTATTTCACCCCCAAAAATTGGGGAAGATGAACCCAATTTGACTCATATTTTTCAAATGGGTTGGTTCAACCACCAACTAGGTTAGTTCCCTGGAAAGTAGCCGAAACTGGCCATGAAAGGACGGCTTCGATTTCCAACGCTGCTGCAATGCGCCGGTGGAGACTTCCCCGACACCTGCTGCGGAAACGTCCAACGAGGAGAAAAACGCCTTGAAGAAGAGCAGCTGGGACGGAGAATGAAAAAGTAGAAAACCAAACGAAATGGCACAAGTTGTGGGGAAAAAAGGGGGGGACGGTTTTTAGTGGGTTTTTTCCGGGGGGCTTCGTTTTTCAACAGGGAAAAAATTGTGTATACTGTGTATGTACATATACACTTCATATACTTTTTGTTGTGGGAATCCTTTGTGAATCCAGAAGTTATAATGATATGGGATAGAGGTTTGTTTTTGGTTTCTCATGTTCGTTCTAAGATTCATTCCATCACACCTTTGGAAACACCTGACCTTGATAGGTAGTTTATCCCATTATTCACAGGGTTTATAGATTTCAGGTGGTGCAGGATTTCTTCCATCAACAGTAGCAAATGGACTTGTGACCTTTCCTTGGCAATCGAAGATTCCTCCCCATTTGCCTCGCATTGCGACAATGGCCAAGGTTAGCATAGCCCCCTGAAAAAACTGATGGTTGGATGATTGGGTCAAACTGCTTCTCCTTTGTGGGAAGGTGAAATTTTAGAGGCTATCTTAAGCTTTCTGGGTGGAACGGAAATGCAAATCTCCCATCAATCATCCAAAACAGCAGATAGATTTTCTCACCAACGAAGGGAAGGAAGGAAAATCAAAGGAGCTACTGTACCTGGTTGTCGGTTTTTTCCGGAATTGAATATTTTTGGACCGACGAGGGGGAGATTTGATCTTCAATCATGGCAAAATCCTACCTGTTTTCAACGAATACTCCCCTCAAGAGTGGGAAATCTGAAGAAGCCTTATTGGTCAGAAAATAGAAGCAAGTCACTTCAGCATGTCTGAAAAAAACTCCAAAAGCAGAAGCAACCAAACACAAACAACAAAACCTCCAACAATCAAAAAAAATGCCAAACAAAATGTCACTCAATACGTTTCAGTGATCTATTTCTGAATCCTTTCCCTGTTTTTTGTTGAACCATCATGGCAAACGTTAGGGGTGTAGTTTCTTCCTTCCCCAACAACTCAACAACCCAGCAGCACTTGATCTCCACATCCAGGTTTAGATGTGGAGATGAAAAAGGTGGTCGAGCTGGAAAGCGTTTTGAAAGTACAAAAGGCCATTTTTTGGAGCAATGGAAACAACCAAGGGCCCGAAACGGTTGTTTAGGGTAGATGAAATTTCCTACCCAGTTATATGAAACAAAGGGACGAAATGGATGGTTTAGCTTGCAAAAAGGGTATATATTAGGTACATATTATATAGGGTTTATGAGCTTGTAAAAAGTTGTAGAGGCCCGTTTGAGCAATGAAAAAAAGGGGCCCTTGGTTGTTTTTTGGGGATTTGTTAGGGATGAAATTTCCTACCCAGTTTTTGTGCGGACTGTTTCATAAACCATGAAATAAGGATCCCTATTAGAATAGTCAGTATGATTATGGACAGTTAGAGGGTTTTTTTTGTGGCCCATTTTTTATCCAATTGAGTCGTGTACTAAAAACCCCCATCGGCAAGGATACACCCTGGAAATTTGAGGAGTGAATGTCCCAAAAAAAATGGCAGAGTCCAATGCGAACCCGGCAAATCTTCTCCAGAATGATATGTAGATATCCAAGAAGGTAGTGATTAAGATATCAGGAGGTCGGTTGTTGGGGATTGTTGGGGAGCAGGTTGGCTCTAATTTGGGTTGGGTACGCGCACGCTGCGCGAGGCGACATAAAACATTGCGAAGGAAGTTTGCATCGGAGAGTGAAAATGCCTTATATGAGCACCTGACATGTGCATCCAGTTGCAAGCTGTCCCAGTACATTGCAATTCAGGAGCGGAAGGGATCCACCTGGGATCCACCTGGGCCTGGAAGGAGTTGCAAAACCGTCAGATCCACGGGTTTGCCACTCGTTGATCCACGGGTTTGGATCGCTGCCACTCCGGAACCATTGTTCCTATACTGACACGTTGGACAGATGAAAGTGCACTTCACCATGGATATGATGTCGAAATGACAATACCTCACTGATGTTTGCTGCGTTCGAATCATTTTTTGCATTTTTGGGGGGTTCCTTCCATGCTTCCAACAAACCTACCTTTATTATCCTGGCACACGTCTAGAAGACTTCAAGCATCATACAAGATCCCCAAGTCTGAATGAAGTTGAGACATATCAAAACTTAGGTGTCACGTCTTCAGGTAACGCAAATAGGATTGTAAAGGGTAGCATCAACTAGATATCAGAAAAATGAGCACAATTCAGTCTTTGGCATTGTGAACAAGAGGGGAAGGATAGCAAGATATGTGGTTGGATGTTTCCAAAGGCACCCAAAGCAGTGCACTGAATGATTGCGATTCACCAAATTTGGAATCTTTCGCATGAACATCATTTGAAATAAATGTTTCACGGTTTGGGAGAGCAACTTGTCCACTGTTTTCGGTCAATCTTCTTTGTGTGTTACGTGGACACATTGATATGTGATTTGCATGGGCAGGCATTAGAGATCAAGAACTGGCATCATTTTGGGCATCTATATATATATTCGTTCAATTTCGGGTGCGTAGTTGAAACTTGGATCTCCTTGTACCCCCCACACCCAACACGCTAAGTCATGGCCAAAGACTTAGCTTTGGAAATTCCCTTTTCAAAAAACCTTTCATGTCATCCTGGTGGTCACGATTCCTGGCAAATTATTGAGGGGGATTTGGATTGCAAGTTGAGGACCGGCCTTTTTTAAAGGAGTTGTACCTGCTTTTTTCGTTGCCTCGAATTTGGGGGATGATTCATGGAGAAAAGTTCAACTTTTTCAGGGTTGAACATGGGGTTTTTCCAACGGACAAAAAAAGATCAAAACAACATAGGATGGCAACACATATGCGCTGTCCTTTTTCTTTGAGATAATTTTTGTTGCCAATACGTCTTCCAGTTTTTTTGTTAGTTTAGTGGAGGGTATCCGATGTGGCTTGGGATTAAAAACAAACCCTGCTTGTCGCAGGAAAACTTGAAAAGTTGTGAGGATGAGAAAGAAGGCACGCCCTGAGATTCAACAGATTCCTGATTTTTAGTGTGCTTAGCTGTGATACCAGCAGTGATGGTGACGCAATAAAGGATCACAATTTTCCTAGAAAACACAACAACCGAGCTTGACTGGGTGGTGGTTTCAAATGTTTTTCAAATTTTCACCCAGATTCCTGAGGAAATTCTTTCCAATTTGACAGGCATATATTTGAAGAGGGGTTGAAACCACCAACTAGTAAAACCATTGAAAATGATCAAATGTTCGAAAAAACTTGTCCTATTTGGTCACTGTGCTATTCTAATGGGTTGGTTTAACCACAACTCGTTGATCACTGTGGGATACAAAACTGGTCAAGCTTCGTCTGTGGAAACATGCCAAAACTGCGGAACGGCCAGTTTTTGAGGGGTTTTTTACCCCTTTTTTGCGGACTTGTGCAAAGAAAAAACAAACACCAGAAAATTCGATGTCTTCTATCTTTTTCTGGTTGAAGACTGGGTGGAAATGATACTTTTGGAAATGATACTTTTCATAGAGTTCCGTGGTGGGTTTTTCGAGGGAGCAGCCAACCAAAAAAACGCGAAAACATCAAAACATCACAGCTTCTCGAAGGAAAAGTGAAGGAACTTCAAAGCCAAGAAGAAGTCCTGCAGCTTGGTCGAGTGACAAATATGAGCAACACCAACAACAACCAACAACCAACAACCAACAACCAACAACCAACAAC